>JAVSBS010003337.1:67650-128575 GCA_033124195.1 Coracias cyanogaster
GGAAAGGAAAGGAAAGGAAAGGAAAGGAAAGGAAAGGAAAGGAAAGGAAAGGAAAGGAAAGGAAAGGAAAGGAAAGGTGGCAGGAGGGGAACCTAGTTTTTTGGTTCAGTCTTATTTTCTCAAAGACATAAAAAGTCCCCCAAAAATCACCCAAAAGGAGATAGATGAGAATAGCAAGTTAAAAATTCAGTTTCTGCTTGTGGTGCTGCTTTTTCTGGCAGCCTTATGGAAGCTGTAGAGCTTAGCATAGATGGTCTTATTGGTAGACCTGAGCCTGGGGAAAAACTCATGTGCCAAGAATCTCTTGGGAGCTACTGAAGCAGGTGGGTGGCAGTTGGTAAGGATCCATCAGCATCCTGGTGGACTGAAGAGTTGACAGGGCTCAGGGTGGTGCCTCAGCTTTCAGCCATTAGCACTAACTAAGCAAACACCTAGTTGTAGTTTTAAAAGTAAAGCTTCTCCTTAGCATCTCCTAAGCAGATGCTTATCCTTGAAAATGGTATGTATCACACCTGACTTCTGTTCCCTGGATAAATCAGGCCATGTCTAGACTCGTGGATCAAGTAGATCATGGCTCAGTCCCATCCCTGTATCAGTGTGAGACCTGGGTGGGTCCCAGCCTCAGGGTGCAGAAATGAAATCAAGTGCATAGGCAGAATGGAGCAGTGGCACAACTGGCTGGGTCACACATTTGGATTCTGCTGGGTCAAGGGGTGCCTTTGTCCCTCAGTTCAGACAGCCTTAGGAAACAGCTCCTTGCATTCCCTGCATCTCCCAACACTTCCCTGGGAGGCAACATGAGGGACGGATCCCTGTGCCAGGAGGACCTTTCATACAGAGCTCACGAACTGGAAACTGTCTGGGCTGGATTTTGCAGCAAAGCCTGTTCACATTTTAGCAATCTCTCCTTAAAAGGATACAGACACATAGAATGGGACTTAAGGCAGAACTCACAGAGATAAATTGCTTCCCCCCAAAAGACTTTAGTGGATACCTCACACTGACTTCAGATGTCAAACAAATGAGAAAGAGGGCAATCTCAAGACTGTGCTGCTGTAGACCCCCACCTGTATCTGAACAGCCATGACTACTCATATCTGGCCCAAGAACTGTTGAAGTTTTAATTGTAGCACTGGAGAAAATACATAAATTTATATGGCCAGTATCTGGAAATAAACAACCAGACAACACAGTAAAAGTAATATTTTCCTGTGTCCAGGCTGCGTTACCTAACTTTTCTTTACCCTTTTAGGATCTGGAGAAAGATACCCCAAAATATATTGCATTAGTGATGATTCCTACGAGAGCCAGCCCTTGCTGCCACTGACAGCTCTTCAGGGCTGCTGTGAGCTGGCCAAGCTCTGCAAAGGCACCTGCAGTTCCCGCTGAGTTTTCATTCCTGCCAGGCTCCAGCTGCCATAAGGAGCAATTTCCATAGTCCAGCACTGTCAGCTCCAAGATAAGCAGGTCAGAACGGAGCTCTGATTTCTTGAACACTGGAGATGTATGCCCGTTTTGGAGCAATAATCCTTGGCTTGAGACCCATGACTCAAGCTGTGCCTCATCCACCTGGCACATGTGCTGGCCACTTTGGGCTTGCTGCTCAAGGCTGGTGCTCACACTTGCAGGGCCTCTCAGGTTGAAGGCTCCATCTGCATTTTTGTGCCAGGCAGGAGGAGAGACTGGCAGAAGAAACATCTTCCTCTACTCCAGTTTGACTGCCAAGGAGAGGTGCAAACCTTTTGAAAGAAAGTTTTGCTGTTCTTCCTCGGGGAATTAAGAGAGGAGGTGGATAAGCCAGCCTGAGAAGAGAAATATTTGTGCTGGACAGCAGATGCTACTAAAAATACAAGGCCAGAATTAACCACTAGCCTTGTGCACAAAGCCCAGCAGTATTCTTCCTTTCACATGTACCATCTGTGCAGTAACAACAGAATGTAGTCCCTTTCCCCTGATGCAGATTAATTGCAAGTACTGATTAACAGCTTTTTCTTTCTTTTTGTTGTGATCTGGTATGAAAAAATAAACCACATGTGGAAACATCTCGGCAGGTCATACCAGCATGAACAGCCTACCTTCTCGAAAGTGTCATCATTCTTATTTACAGATAGGGACACTGAGCAGGATGGACTACAGCTGCTCTTTTCAACCTGGTGTCCCCCAAACTCAAGTGTCATCTATTTATGGCCTGGCACAGACAGGAGTTTACCAGTGGACACCAGGAGCCCTTGGCACTGAGGCTGAAACATGGATGGCTCAACTGGGTAGACCTGGCCAGGGTTAGAGAAGGTTTCTTCTTTTTCACCAGATGCCCTCAGCCCTAGGGCAGTCCACCTATCCTTTTCCCTGGAGCAGCTTCAAGGCAACCAATCAATTGGATTTTATTCGGGTAAAATTTGGTTAATTAGCAACTTCTATCTTAAGACCAGCCAAACACACAGGCAATATGTTTTCACAGCCACTGTCTAAGCTGTTGCATCAAGAGGGGACTTGGGCATTTCTGTACAGGTGAAGAGGGAATTTAGCAAGCAGTTCTTGACACCAACACTGTCACAGCTGACTACTAGGAACAGCTCCCCACTAACTGGGAACAGGAGGATGCTGAAGAACCAGCTTTAGGAAGAGAGGTGAGAATCCAGCTATGCTGGATCAGCATACTGTTTCAGGGCTGCCACCTTCTCTTTAAGGCTAAATGAAAATAATCCTTTTTCTTCCTTTGGAAATACATATTCCCAAATAATTCCCAGTCCACCTATTAGGAGCTCAACCCGTTAGCAGTCAACGTGTTTCTACATACTCCTGGCAAGCTTTAGATATCTCTAATCAAGACAAAGTCTTAGTGAAAATTTACCAAAGCTGTTTATCTGTAATCACATCGCTGCATTTGGCAGCAGGATTGGTACATATGGCAAACTTTAAAGATTTGGCAAAGTAAGCTCACCTTCAAAGAGAGTGTTCTGAGTTACTGGAAAATGAATTGTGTTTGACTAGTGCTAAGTGTTGAGTTTTTTTCTTACAGCAATAAAACTGAATCCAATTAGAAGTGAAGAAATGCATTTTCAAAGATAATGATGAACAAGGTTTGTAGGATATCAAACTCTTATAAATTAAGTTACCAGGTTAAAGCAAAACAAGGAAAAATGTCTATTAATGCAACTAGACCAGAATTCATGCTTCCCTGAGACTGTTCTTCCATCAAATTAACCCCTGATGTTTCCTCTGGTCAATTTGACTTTTCTGAAAACTGTATTCTTTCTGGAACACTACACATCCATGCAGAAAAAGGCTGTGTCTTTGCTGTATTTATACTGTAGGTAAAATAGCTTAGAAGAACAGTATCAAAACTGGAATGTCAAGAATTTGAAAGTTAAGAAACACTAGAATTAAAGTTGCTTCTGAAGTGTTTATCTGCCCTGTGCTCATACATACTGGGTAACCTTGGGTACACCATTGCATACACCGTTTTCTCACAAGTCTTTTCTTGTGCCATGCTGTCATGATGCAGGTGGAGAGGCTGAAGCCCTTCCTGCTCACATCGAAGTTCTGCTTTATGGGGTGGATGCAGATGCTCTTCCAATCCCCGATCAACAGCTGGAACCCAGCCTCTTCTCTAGCAACATGCCACAGTAGAGACATTTGCCTGTGCCTGGCACAGATACAGTGGGGATGCTCCAGCCCATGGGGCTGATGAAAACGCTCAAGGGAGGACTGAGAACCCTCTTCTTTCTGACAGCAAATTTATGCCTGTTACTAACTTAAGCACTGAAGTTAATGGCCAAACCACACGTACAGTCAATAGATCTTTCATGGGATGATTCAGAACACCTTGTGGTGTCTCTATCTACTAACTTTCAGGGATCCTAAACTACTGAATCATGATGGTGTTAGTAAAGTGATTACCTGCAGATGCAGTCAGCAACCCAGACAAAGAGTCTATAGTTCAACAGGCATATCCCACTCTACATAGGATATACACATACCTACATGGAGCAAAACAGAGCTATGGGGACTCCTCTGCCAGAATTACACCACCCGCCAGAGAGACACTTGGTAGCAGGGGCTGATGGTGTTTTTCAGTGGTCATGCAAAGTCAGTGTCTTCAAGTTCATTATTTTGGAAGTGGGATGCAAGTATGGGTTACTTAGACTAACAGCTGATCATGTGTACAGCAAGATACTTGGTCTACAATGGCACTGATCTCACTTTATTTTAGTGCTGTCACTGTTAACCATCTATTCTAAGAAGGTAATCTAGGCATTTTCTACTTGCCCATAGTAATACCAGCTATTAAGTAGCTGGTAGATCTTTCCAAAACAGTGGTTACACAACTCAAACACTAGCAACGTCAAATCAAAACAAAGAATTATTGCAGGGTTCTTTCGCATGAATTGAACATAAGTTGTATACTGTGGTTTGAAAATATCTGTTGGCTAGGTTGTATACAGCAAAGGTACACAGAACACGTAGCACTGTCATTTGCATATAATATGTCCCTGTTGTATTAAAAATGGAGAAAGATCACAAAAAAAACCCTTGAAAAGCCAGCAGAATGTAAGGTGATAGCTGTGTAAGTCATGGACAGCACTGTGGTAACACAGTAAACCTTAACAAAACTCTGATGAACTTAGAAAGGGCATTTGCCTAAAGTTCTCTGTAAACTAGCAAAGAGCTGGTAGCTGTGCTCACATTGGGGAGTTCTTAAAAGGGTACGAAGGGAGATAGCTTGCCTTTGTATCTTCTTTTTCCACTATGGTGCATGAAGAAAGTTAAAACAGTAGTTTCAGGTACCTTCCTGTTCCTCTCATCTTTACAAACACATCTGGCCTTTAGTAACAATAGATCTTTTTAAACTGTCATCAGACCCTTCTTGTTCATGGGAGCAATGTCCCAAATTTTCTTATGTCAGAGAATCCCAAGAGATCTAGCACATCCCTCAGAGGCCTTATGGGATGGTGAAATCCAGGAATGATTCACAAGTGAGAGATAAGAACCAGTCTCTAGTATTTCTGTTTCTGGATGAAGCTCAGTGCACCTCATTTTGAGGAGCCCTTACATGGTAGGCTGCAGCAGCTCTGGCTGACTCAACTCCTCCAATAACCAGGGATCCAGTCCCAGCATCTTCAGCACCAGCACGGTCGTGGTACTGGCCACATGATATAACCTCAGCTGGAAGGCTGCAGCTGAACTCAGGAGCCGCATACACATGGGTAAACGGTGTTGCAGCCTTGCCAAGGCATATAACTCATACAGTTGTAAAATTAGTCTCATATAAGAAAAAAAAAAGGAAGTTTGTTTTGCTTGGTTTTCTGGTGTGCAAGCTTCAGCGATACACTTTTAAAAATTCTTTCTGTCATTTTGATGCTGTGTTTTTCCTCTGATTTCAGAGCTTAGGCATTTGTGGAAAATACCATCTCCTGTGAAGCCATGAGGGCTTTCATTATTTGTGCACATGGGTACTGCATTTTCAGGAGCTTGGGTGAGAGTGCACAGCTTCAAGCCTGGTCACCAAAAGGCATTCATAAAGCCTTACCATACATAATAGTCCTCATTGAATTCTTGCTGTGGCTAGTTTTACAAAGTCACTTCTTCCTGAATTAACTGTGTACATTATCTTGAGGAAGACTGTCCATCCAACTTCCTTTTGATAAAAGGGAGGAAGGGGGTATTTTTAGTTGCTTGCTATCCCACTTGAGATAGTTGGGGAATCCTTGAGTGCAATAGAGCTCTGCTCAGCCAGTATTTTTCTCTCCCACTTTCTCTGAGCACATGCCTGCCTGCAACAACTTCAGCTTAGTTGATATCAATGGGATTCCAGCTCCCGCTGACAACAATGACAGCTCCAGCTCCAGAACCGGGGCCTGAAGTAGCTTGTGGCTGAGTCCACAAAGGCATCTTGATTAAACCACTTCAGATTTAGTGCAAACCATAATTTGACAAAGATTTGTAATTTTCTGGATTTGTTAGAAAAATCCAAGACCAACATATGGCATTTGGGCTTATGAAACAATTGCCACAAGAGTGACTAATCTCCCAGCAATGCCTGCAGGGAACACTTCCCATGAGCATACACAGCCCATGGTGGTTATATGTTGAAACAGAATCCCTACAGCTGATAATGGGGTAAGTACAGTATGGTTTAGACAGTTTATAACTTCAGGCAAAGCATTTAAAAAGGAAGGTTAAATCTGTTTAAACTTACATCTGTATAGATCAGGTGTGCACTAACATCTTCAATTCAAGCACGGTGATTTTTTTTAGTATATCATTTGTCAAAACAAAAAAGCCTACAGCACTGTTAATATTAAGTCTAATGATCAGTCTGTGAAGTCTAATACTTTAACTGGCAATGTTGATAAGTTTAGAGGATCAGATGTTTAAAGGCTCCATCAGTTTGTGGAGACTTACTAATACTTCTGCCTAATTCTTTCTACAAAAAGATGGTTTGTACACATCATTCACATCATGAAATACAGCTCCTCTTACATGTCTAGGCTCTGTGTACAGCTGGCTGCTGCACAGTATGATCCAGGATCACTGATAGAGAACAGCTTTAAAATCTACTAGCTCAGCAAATAGCTTCCAGGAGTTGGCCAAGAAGAAACATGAAGGGTAGAGGTGTGTTACAATTCTGGCCCTGTTCATGTGGCAGTAAGGAGGAGTTAGCCACCATCCTGGGTCTCCTGCAGGAAGGTGTTGCAACCTCTGTTTTGGAACTGGCAAAGGTCTCTTCCTCCTGTCAATGCACAGGGAGGTGGGTCATACCATGGCACTACTGAGGCACACAGCCCTTGGTGTGTTTCACATTAACAGTCCTTGGAACGCCTTGTAACATGCTTTTTCCCTATTTTTGCAGAAAATACTCTAAGCAGTAGAGCCTTGCTAACTAGTCACATTTTTTCTCTTGCTCCATTATGTCCCCAGTGGATCTGAGGACATAGTCCTGAAGCTCCCATGCCTCTTGGACATACCTTGATCTTATCTACTGTGGCTCTTCCAGGTAGGTTTCCTTCTCACCAGTACCCTCAAGTCCTTTTCTACAAGGGTACTCTCAATTCATCCCCAAGTCTGTACTGATACTGGGGATTGTCCCTAACCATGGTGCAGGACCTTGCACTGGGCCTTGTTGAATCTCGTGAGGTTCAGATGGGCCGGCTTCTCAAGCTGTTCCAGGTCCCTCTAGGCAGCACCCCATCCCCCAGGGGTGTCAACTGCACCACTCAACTTGGCATCATCTGCAAGCTTGGTGTGGGTGCACTCAACCTCACTGTCTGTCATCAGTTAAGATATTTGTCATAATTTAACCCCAGCCATCAACTAAGCACCACATAGCTGCTTGATCACTCCTCACTGCTGGTGAGGTAGTTAGGAGAACTGGAAAGAAAGTAAAACCCTTGAGTTGAGATAAGAACAGTTTAATAATAGAAATAAAATAAGCTATAATAATAATTGTAATACAAAGGAAGATAACAACACAAGAGAGAAATAAAAGAGGAAAAAAAAAAAAGGTGATGCACAATGCAGTTGCTCACCACCCGTTGACTGAAGCCTAGACAGTCCCTGACCAGGGTCTGCTTCATCTGTCATAACAGTTTTTCTGGCCAGGAGGGATGGTGCGAAGTCCACTCTGTTGGCAGAGCTGGATCAGGCTTCAGAGCAGTGCAGAAGGCGAGTGACACTGGGTGCAGCAGGATGATGTGTAGTGTTGGATTGTTGTGCGCTAAAGCCAGTTCTGGTTCCATCACTACTGCACTTTGCTTGGTTTTATCAAAGTTTGTTCTCCATTGATCAAAGTGATTCTTATTGTAATATCATTGATGCAGTATATAACAATTTTAGTAATGATGACATACAGTGGCAGGTTTATGTTGCAATTAATGGCATATGATTTAATTCATTGGCTTCTCTCACATAAGATCAAATCTCTTTGAGGTAAACAGCAGACTTCCCCATCCTTTCACATCACCTACCAAGTGCATGCAGGTCCTTAAGGAAAAGCAATCCCACAAATGGGTTTGCCTTTGCCTGAGGCAGGAATAGCCCAGAATGTTTTCCCTAGAGTAATTTTTATGTGCACTACAGGCACTTATCCCCTTCTACAGTATGAAGACGTTCTGCTTGGGCACAATCAGCCCAGTTGACAGATCCTCTAGTGTTGACAAACCAGGTGGCTTTTGCTAAATGTGTATCCCAATGTTTGAAGGTCCCACCCCCCATTGCTTTCAGTGTAGTTTTAACAGTTCATTGTACTACTCAATTTTCCTGGACGTCGGTGCATGGTAGGGGATGTGATACACCCACTCAATGCCATGCTCTTCAGCCCAGGCTTCTATGAAGTTGTTTCTGAAATGAGTCCTATTGCCTGACTCAATTCTGTTGGGGGTGCCATGTTACCACAAGACTTGCTTTTCAAGGCCCAGGAGAGTGTTCTGGGCAGTGACATGGGATATGGTATATGTTCCCAGCCATCCAGTGGCTTCTTCCACCATTGTAAGCAAGTGGCACCTGCCTTGGTGGATTTGTGGGAATGCAATATAGTAAATCTGCCAGGCCTCTCCATATTTGTATTTCAGCCATTGTCCTCCATACCACAGAGGCTTTAACCACTTGTCTTGCTTGATTGCAGCACATGTTTCACATTCATGGACAACCTGTGTGATAGTGTCTGTGGTTAAGTCCACCCCTCGCTCACAAGCCTATGGTATTATATATTCCATCTATTATTACAATTTCAGAAATTTCAGTGGAAACAAGTACAATAATACATAGTATTGGTCCTAGTATAGACCCTAGAGAGACATCGGTTGTAAACTCTCTGCATTTGGACACTGAGCCATTGACTGTAACTCTTTGGAAGAGGCCATCCAGCCAATTCCTTACCAATCTAAGAGTCCATCCATCAAACCTATATTTCTTCAGTTTAGAGGCAAATATGCTTTTTTTTTGTCTTGCATGAGGCCTCAAAATACTACAAAATTATCCTACTGGGAGAAATGGAGCAATGGCAATTGTTACTACCCCAAAAACGTCTCAAGTCTCTATTTTATGTTCCGTCCATTATTACCATTTCAGAAACTGATGTATTTTCAAAATCTGAATCTATTTTTAGGGAAATTTATAGGCATGATATCATGGCTATTTCTCTTACCATTGTTGCCTTCCTAAAAGGCAACACATATATCCCCCACATATTATGGACTTCTGCCTTATTAAAACAGCGAACAAAGAACCACAGCCCCCATGATGCCATGGTTCAGTCAGAAGTTGTACTGACGCGGCAAGGTATAAAAACTCAAAAGAAAACAAAAACTCCCTCTTTTTGCTGCGTTGTCCAGAGAGAAAGTTCACTGCAGCCAAGCCTCCTCCCCGCCCCCCCCGGGCCTCATGGCCGGGAGAGGAAGAGGCAGGGGGAAGTGGCTGAACTGAGCTGCCGGCGCAGGAGCCAAATGCCCCCTGTGCCACTGCTGGCTGCTACTGGAACTGCGCCAAGTCAAAACGCCTAAAGGTTCGAAGCCAGGGGGGAGGGGAGAGGAGGGAAGCTGCTGCCTCCTGCTTAAAGAAACTCGCCACTTTAAGAATCCGAGTGCCTCCCGCCGCTGGGGAAGCCAGAACTGAGCGTGGCAGGGAGGGGGAGGCACCAGCCCATCCCGCAGCTGTGAGGAGGGGGCCCACGCTGACCTGTGTATCGGCCGCGCAGAGAAAGTCTGCGCCCAGAAGCTGCTGCTGGCTCCACTCCAAGCTTAGAGCCCTGCGCCTAAACCGAAAAAACCTACAGCAAGAAGCTGCTGCTGTCATTGCCGCAAGCTGGGGGTGCCGCACCGAAGAAACCTGCTGCTCCAAGGGGGGAGCACTGCACTGAAGAAGCCACATGCCACCACTGAGTCGCGAGCCGCATGCCACTGCCGAAGAAACTGCGGCAAAAAGCCATCATCATCATTGCCGTCAGAGAGAGACTCTGATCGCGCCGAAAAGCTGGCAAGTCATCATCATCATCGGAAACGCCCAAGTCTGCCGGCCGAGTGTTGTCGACCCAGCCCTTACAAGGACCATCGCCACATGCCTTAAAAAGGTAGAAACCGACATATACACAGGCACACACACCGCATCACACCAGGTTGACTAAGAGGGAGTGAGTGGGTGGGCATGGCGTCCTTTGATACCGTAATATTTCCATAGAGTAAATACAGTTTTATTCTAATATATTTGGTAATAAACTTGTTGAATACTTGGTCTCCGTAATTGCCTACGAGCTTGGTGGGAAGTATCTCGCTTTGCCCTCAATCCCCTTCCCCTTTGAGAAGTGGCACGGACGCTTGCGCCCAGACCGTGACAGAAGGGAAAAAAATCTGCTAAATATTTGAGATTTTGCCCTCTTTCCTCAAGAAACCTTAGCCACTAGAGGACAAGTTCTGCAAGCTTTCTTGAGTGTCATCCTTACTTAGACACAGTTCCCTGGAAACAAGAGTGAACTTATGTGAGAGAGGACTGTAAACTGAACCCTGAGAATGGAAATGCAATTTTTAAACAAGCAAAACCAAGGCATCAATGTCGTTGACATTGCTTCCCACTTTGGATTATGTATTCTATATGATCAAATTTAGACCAGTAAAGGAGGGCAAAAGACTTTTGTGAGCCAAAATACAAGGAAGGAGAAAGCCTAAATCCTGTGAGATTTTGTTCGTATTTCAGCAACTAATCCAAGAGGAAGTGAACTTAAAAAAACGCCAATTCTATTACTTAGAGCTGACCTGTGATTCTTGCAGTCTCCTTACACCCAATATGCATGTTCCCTCTGGTTTGCACGCTACCATCTCTGAAGTTCCTTCTGCTAATCGCTACAGCATGGAGTCTCTAACCTCTATGTTAACATTAAATGTAGTGGCTTTCAGCTGTAGCCCTCCTAGCATAAAGAAAATAAACCCCCCGCTGAAAGCAATTTTCATCCTCATGTCAGCAGAGACCACAGGGACCACCAGCAACTGTCTTGTACTGAATTTTGATCTATTGCTTTTGTCTTTTCTACTCTGGCATGAGTTTTCACAGAGTTTGCAGCTACAGAGATGCCAGAACAGCAAGCCAATCTCTCACAGGTTGGCGTCCAGGCTTCTACAGTACCCAGCACGTCCTTCGGTTCAGAGTCTGTCCTAAGCACTGCCATGAATCTGTGTGTGCCTGGCTATGAAACTGATAGTACAAACGCCATGGAAACTCAAGGACAAGGAAGACCAAGAGACCTATATAAGGTGGCTTTTTCCATTTCAAAGGTGGTAAGACTTTAGTTTTCAGACTTTGACTCTACTGAAAATGTCACCATCCAGTGCAACGTCTTTAATAGAGAAAAGTAGCTTTCAGAGACCTTTATCCTTTGTGGTTACTGCCAGTTCAGCACATCCAATTTACCACTTTTCCTTTCCTGACACTGAAGATTTTCAGCTCTTGCATAAAAATCCCTGAGCAGTCCTGATGATGGATAGCTCAGCAGTAAGGTGGAGGCAGAGGAGTGCCTGAGCTCTGGCTCCGTCAGATGCTGAAGCAGCATATCATGACATGACTGAAGACTGGAAGAGCTAGTGTTTGCTGTAGCTCTGTGCTGCTACCTGACCTTTTTGCCAGTTTAAAAGGGAAGGGGTTGCCTCAGCTCACCTGTATGCCAAGGGGTTGATTCCTGTCTTTGTCACGGTGGGCATTAGCTGCAGATATGTGACACCAAACTTTCACAGGCACAGCTTGCAGTGTGCCCCTTAAAAACCTCTTTACTTCAGCAGAAGTACAAGCTAAATTGAGACAGAAGTAACATAAGAACAAGTCTGTGAAGTGGAGCCCTTCCTACTGATATGGAGTGGGCTTTTCTTTCTCTGTTTTCCACCTCCCTTTCCTCTTCCTCAGCTGAGGGCAGAAGACAGCCTTTCTCCTTGTGCAGGTTGTCAGATAGGCCAGTTGTCTGAGCACTTTGCTATACTTTCTTGGAGTACCTATTTAATATAATGAGATCTGAGAAACAGTTTGTGCACATTTACCTCCTTCTCCAATCAGTTCCTTTCACTTACCACTGCAACTGAGACCCCCCCATCAGATGCTAGCAGCCAAGACAGTGGGGCTGGAGCATCTTTGTGCCCCTCTGGTACCACTCCTGCTCCAGTCATGAGCACCAGGAATTCACAGGATCTCTGCAGAAATAAACAATTTCCTGAGGACTGGGCAAAACTCGCAAAAGACACATGGTGGCCCTAGAATGTTTGAATACTATCATAAGTATTTTAAATAATAATAGGGCTGCATATAATAAAAGTGGCTTAATCACAGATGCACGAAGCCCAGAGGGGAATATAGGTGTGTGCAGCCAGGCAGGCAGCCCTTGTATGAAGCTCTTTTCTCTCCTGCTTAGAGCTGCAGAATGGGACCTGAGATGTGACAGAGTGCTGTGCAGGTCTGTGGTGGCACCAGAGAGGGACATTGAACACTGCGTGATGATCACATCACCCAGTAGTGGAGTCAAGCGAAGTGAGGCTGACTGAGGAAGAGGAGAGAAACCAGCCCCCCTCAGTTCTCTACTGGATCATACCTGTCCGTGCATCTCTCTTGTCACAGACAGATGTCCCCTCAGTAGACAGCTGCTCACTGGAAGGTCTGATGCTGCTCAGCTGCTCCCAACTGCTCCTGGAAAGAGAAAGATCTTGAGGAAGAATGTTCTTGCTCACACTTGGGAAAATGAAGCAGCTTGCCTCTCACAGATCTTGCTGAAGTATTGGTTTTGCCCCAGGTTTCAAACCTACCTGTCTGCTAGCAGACCTGTGGGGGCAGCAGCCACCAGCTGGTAGACAGTGAGCGGCACCTTGACAGGGCAACATGGAGCACCTGGAGCTGGAAGAGGTTATGTTTGGCCACAGCCTGTACTGGCACAAGATAACCAAAAGAGAGTCTGAACTAGCTCAGTGTTGCAGAAAGCCAGACAGTGCACTGTCTTACTCTCCCTACAGATTTCCCCTGAATTTGGCCTCTGCTCCTCCAGCTGTTCCTCTGACAGCATGGAGAAGAGGGCTACAGAGGTAGGCAGACCTCAGAGAAGACCTTCTGGAGCCCACTCTGCAGGCAACTGTATCTTGCCCTTGTGAAGGGCTGGATTTGTTGGTCTATTAGGTCTTTCCATCCTATGACGCTGTGATCCTACATGACCATGGTTGATATTCCCTTCTCTTTCACTCCTGAAGTCTCCAACCACTCTCCTGCTCTGTTGCCCAGGAGGCTGAATTTTTCTGCCAAGGCAGCTGCTCCATATGAGAACTGACACCACATGAGGAGGGAATTTTATTCCCCTGAATAGAAAACCCTGTATAAATTCAGGAGTGCCAGGAGGAAATATTCTTGGCTTGTCTTTCATCTGCACTGTAAATGATGTATCTAGTGAGTGGTGAGTGACGATAGCAAGTTGCATCCAAATCCTCATCAGCCAGAAGTATGGTCACAAACAATAAACTAATGAACCTCTGCAAAGTCCAGCCCACAGGAGAGGTCAAATCCAATTTATACAGAGTGAGAAAAGACCTCTCTTTCACAGGCCTCTGGAACAGCAGAAACAGGTTATTTGCTGGCACTTGCTTTCCTCTGTGGAGCAGAGGGGAAGAACAATTGGCCCCTTCTTCCCTATTACAAGGCACTAGAATATTTGGAGTTAAAATAAAGCCATTTTTTGATGAAGAGTAAATTAGGAAGGTACTCACCTATTTGTGAATTTTGGTTGAATTTCACGAGTGGTTCCTCTTGGATAAAAAAAAGGAAGAGTGGGTTTAGGAACATCACAATAATTTATTTGGTTGCTATATTAGTGAAATGAAATGTGGTTTCAGAACAATATTTTCTATTTGAAATGTCATCTTTAAAAAGGTTTAAAATTATTTTTAAAACAGGTTTTGCAATTTCAGAAAGTAGATCTTTCTCTTTGAAGGCAAGGGAACAATTTAATGTTAATCTGAGATGACTGCTTTGGGTTTTGTTGGTTTGTTTTTTTCGTTTTTTTTTTTTTTCAGTTAGCTTTGCCAACTGCTGTCCTCCTCCCTGCTCTGTGCTTCACTTTAGTTTGGCAGGAGCTGGCTCCATGATTTCTGCTCCTTTCCCTTTCTCCTTAATTGCCTATATCATTCTCTAGGCCAAATGGTCATTATTCACCCAACCCATTTAGGTCGCTTTGGACTAGAAAAGAATCAGAAAACATTTATGGAATAATATTATTTCAATTTCATTTTTACAAAAATGAAAATTACTGGAGCCCTTAGGTTTCAGGATTTAGAAAAACACATCGAGGATGCTGCAGTGACCCTAAGGTTGCACAGTTTGCCTATCTGATCTACGAAGAGGTAGATTTGGCTCAGGAAAAATCTTCGGTCACTGTAGATTCAGTATTCCTGGTTGTCACTGTTCCAGGAGAAGTAACTACTTCCTAATATATTCCTCTATCTAATTAAAAAGTTGGGGACAGCTGCGTGAACACCTCTAGTCATATACTGAAGAACCATGGGAACCCAATCTGGTCTGTCTATTTTGTGTTCAGATGACTTCTTAGCAAGCAAAGCCTGCTTGTATCATCATTGGCATCAAACCCCAAAGTGTTTCCTAAGCCTTTTGGCTGTACCACAGCACCATAATCTGAAAAGGTTGCGGTTACTTTCACACTTACTTCACTGGTCTTCTGTTGGACTTGCAATCACCAAAACCAAGTTTTTTCATTGCTCGGTTGCATTGTGTTAACAAAGACTGTAGAGACTTTGCATAACAGGGAATGCACAGTTATGGCATTTGCTATTGTTGGCAACATGCTGTTACCAGTTGATTCCAGCAAATGTGTGCCCGGCCTTACTCTTTGAGCTCTCCTCTGCAGCCCAGCTTTGCTCTCCTTTGCTTAGGTATAAAAAACCTTTGATACAAAACCTGCCTCATTGAAGTCAGTGGCAAACCTCCTATTCTGTTCAGAAGTGAAGATCTCACATGCATTCCAAGGAGAAAAAGTCCTTCCTCTTTATAGTTTGTACTTCATTTTACCTGATGTAAAATTATATCCAATGATATTTAACTGATAGAGTGAAAAAGAAATAGGGATAGGGTAAATGATTGCATATGAGCTGTAGCTAGAAGATCAAAGGTAACTGCCAAGTAGAGTTGTGATTTTTCATATAGATTAATCCATTTGTTGGAAACTGATTTCAGACACACTCAAACATTGAAAAAAGTGACCTTTTCTAAAAGGGACAATAAGGAATTACTAACACTACCTAGGCATGTGATTGAGTTTTCTATTCTTGGAGTCTTCAAACAAAAGCATCTTAATAAGAGATACACCTTTGAGTATCCAGGGTTTTTTTGCTTTCTGAAATGATACCTTGAAATTCTCAGACACGCAGACATAGATGAGAATAAATACCAAAGGTGCTTCTGCTTTTAAAACTTGCAATTTTTCCTAAATAAATCACTGCTGCATGTGCAACTCCTACTATATTTCTGATAATTAGAAATTACAATAATTTTTTTCTCAATTGTCAGCCTATGTATGACATAAAAATATATGAACTGCTTTCAATTTTTTTGAGTTTACAGAGTTTCCATGCCAGATATTTTGTGCGCATTTTGTGAATACATAATGCTACAAGGATGGGCAATAATACTGCAGACAGGGTTGAAAAGATAATCCTAGTGACTTCATACTGTTTTTACATAAATCATCATCAGTGCTTGGGTGTCATATTCTGGATAGTAATGCCTTGTAAAAGTGTTTCTGAGTCTTCATTTTGACTCAATAAAAAGAAACATTTTTGCCCATAGACTATCCTTTTACCTTTTGATATCTGACTTTTCACAAATAAAAGCTTAGTAGCATTCTGTATATGCATTAGAAAATGTGATGCTTCCCTTGTTTCCCTATTTTGTTGAAACTCAGAAAATGGCTCTCTAATTATTTTTTGTTTTTACATGTGGAGATGGGTCAGTTTAAAAGGCTGAGCAAGTGTTTTTTTGCAGAGAAAATATAAGAACAGATGCATGCTGTCATTGTTAGTATCAAAGTAACCATTTTCTCCAGGTGGAAATTGAAACTTAAATCAGTAGACACAAAAACATTAAAGAAATTGTTATTTTTCATGGAGAATCTTATACATGTCAAAGCTGAATTTTACATAGCTCAGCAAAATAAATTCTTCTCTTCTGAAGACGAACCACTAATTTACTAAGAATCAGTAAAGTTATGAAGCCTGTGGCAGGTGATGGCGAATGAGCAGTTCATACAGGGAAACAGATGGCAGACAAGAGGAGGGAGGACAATTCAGAAGCACCAATGTGAGAATGAAATGAAATGAGGAGGAACTTTACTGTGAGCGTTACAGGGCACTGGAATGGGCTCCCCAGAGAGGTTGTGGAGTCTCCTTCTCCGGAGACTTTCAAGACCTGTCTGGATGTGTTCCTGTGTAACCTGCCTTAGATTCTATGGTCCTGCTCTGGCAGGGCAGTTGGACTCAATGATCTCCAGAGGTCTCTTCCAACCCCTAACATTCTATAATTCTATGATTCTATGAAGTGAGCAGGTGGGAGGGTGACCTGATGGGCTCCAGGTGCAGCTGAGTTCTTCAGTCTTGGTCTGGGAAACGTGTGATGTTTGTCTCCCCCTCTTGGCAGGTTATTAGTTGTAAGGAAACAGAGGTCCTTTTTTCCTTACTAAAAGTAGATTATTAGAATTTCCTTACCCTACATAAATGATACACCTTGAAATAGTTTCAGCTTAAACCAGAGCATTTTGTCCAATGATTCAACATAAAGCTCTTTCATCCCTCTTTAAACAAATGGACTCCACTCTTGTTTTACTCTTGCTCTCTCTCTTGGAACTATCTTGTGCTAGTTTCTATGACCCGTTGTTTCACATTATGAATAAATTGGTTTTCTTCACTTTAGTTATCCCCTAATCCTTTTTAGGCATATGATAGTTTTGGAACTTTATACAGTGTCTCTGGTTAATGTACCTCTGAGAAGTTAGATAAGGCTGATCCTTATTTAGCCTGCATTCAGTAGAATTACATTGAGCTATTTTTGGCTGAGTGCCCTTTTAATTTTCCAAGGTCTCAAATGGAGTCATTTAAAGAATAAAAATGTACGAACATCTTTTCTCTAAACTAAATGGCACTCTTTTTCTTGGCTTAATTTCCTTTGGAAGTAAAAGCTATACTATGCTTCAATGGTACCAACGATCAGTAGTGTAAGTGTAGGTTGCCAGACGTAAAGATTAGATAAGTATTTGAATTTCCAGTAGTGTTTCCATGGAATTATCTATATGCAGCTCATATTCTGTTTTGAGAACACTAATTATATTTCTCATCTAAAAGGAAATAATTATTTTAACAGAGGGACGTGAAATTATTTTATGTATATTTATAATTTTAGAAAAATCAGCCTAAGGGTTAATATTGAAGTTGGTCCTGAATGTATTGCAGAACCTGGGAACCTCTTGAAGATACAACACACTGCACAATTTGCTCTAAATGGCTCAGAATGAAAGAAGTGGCATTTAGTTTCTCCTAACTGAATTTTCCTTCAGGGTGAACCTGTGATCTGTTATTCAATAGTCCTTCCTTCAATATTCAAGTAATAATAGTGACTTGAATAATAACCAATTCTGCTCTAAGAGTAAAACTCTCCCAAGCTTCCTCTCAGACATACTCCTTGAATGCACTGACTCATTTCTGCAGACTGAGGGCAAAAATAGATTTTTACTCCTGTCACAATGGGAAGCCAAGGCAGCTTGGAGAGATGGGGCTGGAATCAATTTCTCTTCTGTATCATCTATTTTGAATGAAGTGAAAAATTTTTTAAAAAGATGTTTCCAGAAATGTACATGTTTCTCAACAAATCTCTGTTGCAAGTAGTCAATCTTCCTGCCTTCCCTTTTAAAACTTTCGTCCGCCAGCTGAATCTTCTCAGTTTCACTCTTCCACTAGGAGGAAGCTGCTTGCATAATTCTGTACTTGTAATCCCAAATTATTAGTATCTCACTTTTTCAACAAAACCAATAGTGGAACTCTCTTGCTGGCCAAGGCAACTTAGACAACATTTAAAGAAATATCAGTCTGAGCTCTTTCAGAAGGGATGCACAGAAAGATCCTTTGGTTCCACATTTAAATACTCAGCAATCATAATTCCTGAAGTCCTCAATGATTAATCTTGTTGTTGTACTTACGTAATGGCTAGAGAAGTGCTTGCCCAAGATGGAAGGAAGTGAAGAAGTCTGGTAGTAGGGTTCATTTTGCCACTCTGGCAGCGGTACAAACGTGCCAATGAGCAGGGCACTTTGCCACTGTATTGCATATGCTTCTTAATCTTTCCAGACAGATCTGCTTCTTGTTCTGCATGTGTGGGGGGCATGACTCCAGACTTCCCCTCTCCTCATGGGAGGATTAGGAGCAATGAGAGTGTCAAACAATACCCATGCTTTTTAGTCCTGTTTTGGCCACCTGCATTTCATGTCATCAGGATCAGATCTATTAGGAATAAGGTATTTTTTGTCTTGCCACTCTTCCTCTACACATTGCCTCCAACTCCTGTCTTCAGTGAATATTTGAAATTTCAGAATTGTACAGCAAAACTGTGTAGCTGAACAGCTCCTGAAGCTGAGGGTGAGCACTCTGGGCTAGGGATGCCTGTGCAGGTTTTGCATGGGCTGTGATGAATGGTTGCGGTGTTACCGCATGTGTGTTCCATGGAGTCTTTTTGTGCCTCAACCTCAGAATGTTTCAGTGCTCTTCAGAGGGTGTGTCTGTGTAATCAGGAAGATGTGAGGGTAGGAGGTGAGACTATATCTCTTTATATACTACTTATTTGTTTTTACCCACTTCCTAAATCCTTCATCAGAGCCTCAAGGGATCATTAGTTTGATATACAGCTAATAACTTGTGTATCTTTCCAATATTTAGGTAAGTGGAAAAGGGCCCATTTTCCTAATCTCATTGGCATCTAGATTGTATTTTATGAATGTTATCATATGGAACTAATATTTCAGTATATTCCAGAAAGACTTTGCTTAATGCAATCCAGCATTGCCGATTATACTGGCCAATTTTTACAATATTATGAAACAATTAAGATGATACATACGCAATATAAATATGGCATAAGTAAAATATGAGCTGAGCAACACGATAGTGAACAGACCTCTTTATGGGACACTCTTTGCTGGATACTGGACTGAACAAAGAGGGACAGGAATGAAAGAGCTGGGAAGGTGCTTCTCTGTAAGCCTGAGGCTCATGTGCATACAGCACGTTCAAATGTGTGCAAGAGGCAACAATGTGCAAAAGTCCTTATCAGAACTAGTCCTTCTGCAAAGCATTGCTGAACTCCTGCAGAGAATCCACAGGAGTGCAAGAGTTATGCCCTTCCAGCTCCTCAGTGTCCCTGAGGCCAATGCTAAAGCCATAAATATTGCTCAGAAAATTTGGCAGGTATTACACTGTTGGACTTATGGAAGAACATGAGTTTGCCAGGCTGCAGGCATGGAGGGATGAGAAAGAGTCGACCCTGGGAACTTTTCTGGGCAGGGTGGAGAGCAAGATGGCTTGTGAGAGGAGAATGATGTCACTGTGAGTGAGACAGCCTCTCACTCAAACCAGTCCTCCCAGCAGTGTGCTGGGTTTCAGTGCCAGGGGTAGGGGCAAGGAGAAACAGAGATGTATGAGCATGTAACCATCCCCTTTGCTTGCACCCCAAACCCTTTAATGCAAACATGGGCAAGACAGCTTCCAAATAAAGCTGTGGAAAGGGCTTACCCCAGGTGGCTTATTTACTAAGCAGCAAAGCAGTAGTTTGCCTGTGTTTCATCCCGTGATGGGTTTGGTGGGCACTTCTCCACATGCTAAAGGACAGTGGCAGGGTAGGTTCCCCAGTTCTGCATACACAGCAGGTTAGTCCAGTATTAGACCCTGGCATATGATTTGAGTAAAAGCTGACAAGGAATCTTGTGTGTGTGCTCTGTGCAACAGTTTTAACATTGCAAGAACATGTTGTCCCATGAATGGTGCTTGGCAGGAGCTTAGCACTGATGGGTCTCATGGCACTGACTGCCACTGCTCTCCTGAAGGTGCTAACAGGGCATCTAAACCTAACTCTACTCCTCCTATTTCTGCAGCCTTGCAGAAATTTCATGCATCAAAGTCCTACTGCAGTCTCTCCCCCTCTTCACCTTTGTTGCCCCAGGATCTTGTGGGACTCTAAAAGTCTCTCACTTAATTTTCCTTTAAATAGATTACTTCTGGACATTCAGCTGTGGGAGGGGAATGGGATTCTGGCAACTTTAATGAAGTCTAAGGGTATTTAGGTTCAAGTGATGACAAATGAATGTAATTAATATATTAAAGTATGAGTCTGCAAGTACTCCCACCCTCAGAGTAGTTTTGGTTGTTTTAAAATACAGTTTCAAAACATAATTCATTATGTGATCTGAGAGGATATCGAGCCAATTTCCACTTGGATCCATGTCCTAGAGGACTGTAAAGAACGTGTTATTCTGCCTAGCACCAGGGATAATATGTGCTTCTCAAACCAAATTCATGTGAATTGCTTTTAAGTAGCCGTACTCAGGCAAGCAGCTGGTCAGACTAAAAGCTCCAGAGAAGGCATCTCTGAAGTCCCAGGCACACACACAGTCAGATCTGTCCCAGTTCTTTCTGGCAGTCACTGCTTTCTCTCAGATGCAGCTTTTGGTTTGGAAATATTTGCTTGCTGGCACTGCCAGGCATGGCAAAAGACATAATGTCTGCTTGTAAATAGCTTGTATTTCAGAAAGGTGATCCACACCACTGGTCTCTTGTACTTGAGTATTTGATCAGAAATATCGAGGTATTATCACTTGCTAGTCCCAAACTTGGTCCCAGTGGCTGTATTAAAAATCTAGGTAAACTTTCCAAAGTGAACACGGACTTGGATTTCACTTTAGATGTTTTCAGAACTTTTTCTTTGATCTTTAGGATTTGTTCATCTTTGATCTTTATTGATTTTTATTGTTTTCTCCCCTGGCTGACACATTTACCACCATAAGACTCAATACATTTGGATTGCACAAGATCTTTTGCTGGTGGAGACCTGACATACACACCTTTTACCTTTCTGTATGCGTCTTTTATTTCCTGTATCTCAGCTTATTCAAAGCACATGATTCAGAGGAGTCTGAATTGCCTTTGGTTGCCTCTGTCTCAAGAAGCTTCCAGAGTCTATGCCAACTGGCATCCCACACAGATGCAGTAGTAGTAGTAGTGTTCTGACATCAACAGGACAGGAAAATTCTCCTGATGACCTGGAAAACTATGGCACAGCAGAACAATGTTGGTTAATGTATCTGTAACCAATACCATATTTCTACATAGAGATGCACCAAAGCAGTAACCTCTCAGTGGATGAGTCCAAAACCAGGAAGGATGACTTGTTTAATGACAACAGCACTCTTCAAGAGCCTTAAGTTATTTAAAAACATTTGCCATGGTGCATGTATATGAAATCTTGGCTTATTATTTTATTGGGTCCTGGTCAATTGGATTGCATTTGCACCCAAAATTTGAAAATGCAAACTGGAAGCAATGGAGCAAATATTTTAATTAAGGCATCTTAAAGTACAGAGAGTACAAACAATCAATAGTTGCACTTGCAGTTCACATAGTCAACCTAGCTCCGAAATTAAAAGCCCTCCAAAATTTTCACACATAATTCTATAAGTTGTGTGCAAATACAGTTTATATTACAAGTGTTTTATACCACATAAAGGTAACCTGCTTCAATTAAAAGTCTGAAAATGCCCCCAAACAAGTTGCTACAGTGATTTCAGTAAGGAAATCAACATTACAAAAAACCACACTCTGAACAGGAATATTTGTACTATATCTCTCTGGTTAGTTATAAAAATAATGATTTTGCATGTCCCAATTAATATATCAAGTTCTGAGGTGTGCACTTATGGTCTAATAACATTTCCTTAGGCTCATATAAAAAATGGAAATAATAAATGCATGCAATTTCTGAAAAAAAGTGACTTTGTACCATTCTAAATATTTCATCACTATTTTTTATCCAGAAAGAAATATTGGAACACCTCTATAACTGAGACAGCAAGTGTCTTCATAAACTCTTGGAGTCAATTGCAATATACAGTCTGGGTGCAGGACAGATTCTGTTTCTAATTATAAGAAAATCATCTATAACTTCAGTCTGGAAAGGGCTTAATAAGACTATCCTCTCCTCCCCAGTCCCGTTGTGCCTGCTTGCTGCAATACGCACTCCAAGTAATATGAATGGGCAGTGACCACAACCTCTGTCACCTCACACCTGGATGTGGCTCTGCTGGTTACAACTACATTAAAATGATCGCACTTGATATTAAACTAGTATTTTCTGATTTCCTTCAGCATTCTAATATTGAGATCTTTTCTCCAATTTAAGACAAGAAATGACAAGCCAGGTGTTTGCAATGTCTACTATAGTTGAGTAGACATGTCAGCTGTCTATAGGAGAGGGTTTGCTTTGCCCTCGATCCTCTTCCCTTTTGGGTGGTGGCACGGACGCTTGCGCCCGGACCGCGACACCTACCTGAAACGAAAATCGATAATATTTGAAATTTAGTTTAGCTCAGACATAAACTAAAATGACAGAAAATGTAAAAGCCGTGAAGTTTTCTCTTAAGTGGGCTAATGAGGCAGCTGCCAAGGTTCTTGGATAATTTAGTGAAGCTCTGCCTATATGGAGGTGGATCCACAGACTGGATCCTGGAGCCTTTCACTGACTTCGACAGGGCTGGGATCAGCTTTTTTGCAGCGTTGCCATTTCTTCTTCTGCTCAGGCTTTGTTTCTAGGGCAATTTATCAACTGAGGCTCATGCTTCCATTGTGCCATACAGAAATTGTGGTTCATGCATTGACATGAACTTAGCTGTAGTAGAGACAGAAAGTAAAATGTGCCCTCTCATCCTCCTGAAGCACGTTGCCCTCCAGGCAAAGGGACCAACCACTCTGCTTCATCAGATAATTATAAAAGCTACCATGTTGCTTCTCCTTCACTTCAGAGACGGGTGGTGGACCATTTGGTCCATTGACTTGGGCTCATCCAAGGAGGTGGACATGTCCCAAAATGCCTGTTTTTTCTGGGGCAATACCTATTTGAAATAATATTCTAGCCCTCCAGGTAAAATTTAAGACTTTTGTGATTACATTACACTGCCCTTGAATGTTTCCCTATCACCCTTTTTAGCTGCATAGTAAACTATCTCCTAAATGAACTCCAAGCCAGGACACAAGCCTACTGCATTCATTTGTATGCTGTTGGCTTCATGCAAACAGCACTAGCTCTGTGGTTTTGTAAAATGGACTCATCTGTCACTGAATATGATGATGATGATACCACCAGCCTTTACTTACCCCGGATGCCTCACAGCTGCCTGATCAGATAGATTTCTCGTTCCTCTGGCAAGGCTTCATGAAAAGCACAACGATAAAGATGAAAGATCAATTCTATATAATGAATGAAGACAATGAGTAGCAGATTAAACTAGCTTTCTGGTAAACGGTGCCATTACTTTCCAGTAAATAATGTCATGAATTACTTGATGAATTACATAAGTTGTGAGATAAAGAAGATACTAATTAAATTATGGAAAATTAGGCAGCTTTATAAACTCAAATATGCCTTTAGTTTTCTTCCCACTATAGTCTAGTCCTTGAAATATTTTCCAACAGGTCATTCAAGCTAGGCTAACAAATAAAATCTGCGTATGAGTTGAAGCTAATTTTAGTCTGCAGATATAGTACTATTTAAGCAGCATTGTTTCTATGTTTACAGGAATGTGAGGTGGTACAAGGGATGCAACCCCATCCAAGCAGCACACAGAAAAGACTTTGAGCATCCTTTCACACTCCAGAGCCTCCTGAGAGCCACTCTCACTACTTGCATCACAGAGTTTTAAGTAATCATTTCAATTTCTGGTTGTAAGTCAAAAGTATCTCCCCTGCCAGCAAATAAGTAAAGGAAGTTTCTTTGCAGAGGTAGGAGTTCTTCTGTGATTTTGCTTCCAGGGGAAATCACAGCTGGCATGGCTGCTAGCCAGCACAACAACAGGAACAAGTCTCTTCTGCAGTGGAAAGGAATTACTCAAAAGAGAAAATATTATTTCCAGTCTAAAATATTCAATTCTCTTGTCTTCACAGAAGTACTGAAGCCAAAATTGGTAGGGAGCCTTGCATGAAGAACAGAAGAAAATATAATCTGGCCAAGTAAGAAAACGTATTTAAAGTAACTGTCTTTCAAATAACTCCTCAGCAGAGCTGGAAAATTCCTAGAGAGCATTTGTGACCATTGCTGGTGGTATGAACAGAAGAAAGAGGCTCTAGAAAGCACTTCTAGCAGGCATACTGGAGGATTATAAATGGAGCTTTTCAAAACTGAACTTCATATGCTGAGAAAGGAATTATAAGTAGTTGCCAGTGACCTTGAGGAGATTCGACTGAGTAACACAGCAAAGTCCCTTCCAGTTCTGTCACCACACTTAAAGCCACTTCACTTAAGTATGATTTAGCCTTTTATTTGCTTTCATAAATACTTGTGCCAAAGGGTTTCTGTTTGCACAGCTATGCAGAGAATGGTTGTTGTGGATGTGCATGTATGCGCTCCTATGTGTGGGTACTCGCAGAGAAGGCTCTGTGTGCCAGGCTGTGTCCTCTTGTCTTTGTTTTGAAGTTTCAGTCACTCAGGCAGAGAGCAGAAATGGGCAATAGCATGTTACTTAGGAAGATAGCAACTTACCCTGGAAAATAAACCAGCAAATAGTCAAATGGTTGCAGCTGCATCTCTGTCAAGAAAGATGGTGGCATCTGATTTTCACAGTGTGGTTGTATTATCTCTCGTATACCCATGAGTAAAGATTTTGGCAAAGCTGGTAACAGCTGTGCACATGCAAACTGAGATGCAGCATCATGAAGGCCTATGCCCACCTCTTGACCATCCCATCCCTGCCCAAGCTCCTCCACACTCTAACATGGGACCCCAGCCCCACAGTAACCTCTTCTTCTCAAGTCTTTGGCTGGTGAATGCTAGCCAGTGGTCAAAATCTGCTAATTAATAATCCCTGCCAGAACAAAGGGCTTTGTTCCCTGGACAAACAGTGTTGGAGAGTCTGCTGAGGCTCCCTCTCCTCCCCTATCAGACAGGGCTGCAAATCAGCTGAAGATGTTAATCCAACAAACAAATATTTATACAATACCATTGACCCTTGCAGCCCAAGGTCACTGTGGAAGAAAACAACATAGTAAATTTTTATAAGCATCTTTTGCTTGTGTTGTCTTCTTTATAAATTGCGACACATTCACTTTCTAAATCATTTTCAAGGAGGGCAAGGAGTAAACCAAAAAAATACACATTTTGCAATTGTAATTAATCTGCAGTGTAGCCAGAGGAAGTAGATTTGCAGATCACAGAAAGAAGGGAATCTGCTATTACTCATTTATTCTTTCTGGCTGCAGTTGGGACCTCTGTTTATTGTTTATTTTGGAATATATAATAGCTTTTCTTCCTTACACGTCTGTTTGCTGGCTTCTGCCTCCTCCGTCTATATTACCCTCAGCCAGTGCAGAGAGGGTTTAACTGCTGGCACAGCACTCATCAGGATCTTTTCTTGAGTCATCTGGAAACCCGTACATAGAGCCCTTTTTCCCCTTTTCTTTTTTGTACCCACAGTGTGTGTGTGAGAATGTTGCTCTGTCCATTGCCCAAACACCATGCAGTGACGATAAGTGGGGTAGGATGTTTTTCCAGCTCCTCAGCAAAGTCCTTGAATTGCCTACACAGATTTGCAACTTCCACCTGATTTTCCGTGCCTTTCACCCAAACATTTTCCTTTCAGCAAATGATTTCATTCTCACTATCTTCATTCACACGCATTTATCCTGCCCAGAGGTCCAAGCTATGATAACCCTCTGGGACAGATCCTGTAAAACTTAAGAGAAGGACACTTTCTTTGTATTGAAGAGTGGATTAACCTGTGCAGGCGGCAGTTGGTCTTCTTTCTCCACATGGGAAAATCAAGACTTCCAAAGTACCTGCATCAGACAGCTATGCAAGGATGGCACAAGTCTCTCCATGGAAGTACCTGTCTCTTTTTAGTGTCCAGTTTAGACTACCTACAGCTACCTTCTAAAAGAGGGTGAGATGACTCCTTCCCATCACATCTTGCCCACAGCTGGATGCGAGATGTGTGCAAAAGGTGGGCATGACACCAGGACAGTCCAGGTCTGGACTGGTGGTTCATAAGCCAGATCTCCATGTTTGAGATTGTCATGTGTTCTGCAGAGAGGTGCACCCTTGAGCACCCTGAGGAAAATGGGGGCAGTGACTGTCATACTGCAAAAAGGAGCTTGCAAAGTCAGTAAATAGATGAACTTGCAAGCTCAGGCTTACCCAAGTAAATCTGACTTTTGTTACTTGTTCTATTAATACATTTTAAAATACTACATTCTCCACTTGACATTTTCTCTCAATTACCCTAAATCGTTAAAACTATTAAGAAAAGTATCCACCAATCTGGAAACAATAAATCTCAATGCTGGAACACTAATTGAGTTTCCAAACAATCTCCTAAACAGCACTTAATTTGAATTATGAATACTAGTTGCAGCTGTGTTCAAATAAGAATGGCAAACACGGTTCCATCTCACCAAGACATGACTGTAGCTTCACAGTTGTATCGCTGAAATGAGGGGTCATTTCTAATTTCTGTGTTAGCACAAATCCACCCCTGTCAGCCCAGTTTGGAAGTGCCATCAAGACATAGTCTGCAGCAGCATTTGATGTGAAAATGAAGTAGGGTCTCCTGGTTGTGGCCATTGCAAAATGTTTCCCATAACTGAGGCCTGATCTGCTTTGGTTTCCATTCATACCGCCCATGAAAGGCTGGAATTTCCTAGCCACTCAACACAAGATTTACCCCAATACAGTCAAAGGGCATCTGCTTGAGGGTGCAGCCAGTAAGCCTAAATTGTCAGCTCTGCAGTAGGTCTGCAGAACCCTTGACTGTGCAAGATGTACAGCATACAGCAGAATGTAATATATTCTCAAGAAGTTCACATCTATTCACATACATATGCAGTTCAAAATATGTCAACAGAAAAAAAGTCAAGACACATCTTTGTTGTTACTTCTGTTCTTTTATGTATTCTAAAACCATATTTGAAATAACGTTTTATCTGGAGTTTCTCTTGGTGCACCCCTGAGGGTTTTTAAAGGCTGCTTTCTTGTTATGATCATTCAAAAAATAGGAAAGAATATCTTTCTTAAACTAAAAAATAAATAAAAAATTTAACATTCTTAACTTCTGGATCCTAAATATTGAAAAGCAGCAGGTCTTCCACAGCACTCCCAAAAAAAAAAAAAAAAATCAATTCTGTTTATTTTTCTTTTCTGTTCTGGTGCTGCCCAGTCTGGCTAAGCCTGAGGAACCTCTAGCTCAGATTACAGTAAGCACTCCCACATATCACCAGATCATATCTGAACTGTAAATAAGAGCCCAAAAATACACTCATGGTACAGCTGTGCTTGTGGCCAAACTTCAATGTGCTATTGCTTTAATTTGATTCTTATAAGCACGAACAGATTCACATCTTCAGGCAGAAAAATACCCCATCAGTGGTTTCTTTGCTGTTAACTTGTGTGCATGCCTCTGACTCTTGCTGTGACTGCCACAGTCAAAAGGAGAACTAGATCTCCATTTTACTCAGCCTTGCATAAATAAAAATATCATTAAGCGCTATTTAAAATATGTTACATTTAACAAATCAGCATGAAATCCCTCACAATTTATTGTACTTGGCAATATTAATAAATGTGGTCTATATTCTATAAATCAAGAACATGTTTGCTGGAGGTGTGTGCACTTCTGCTCTTATTTCCATTAGGAAATGTTTTCTCCTGTTTTACTGGATACATGTCTATGGGAGTGAGTACAAGATATATTTTAGTCAAACAATATTTTCTCTCCTCCCAACAGATGGAAAGTGAATTTTCCTTGTTGAAAATATAATCTTGTATTGATTATAAAGGGCTTACATTCTAAGGGCTTGAACTGATTTTTTTTTACTTTAAAAAAAGACAGAGCAATGGGTACAATTAAATATTACACAATACTTTGCCATTTTTCTGTGAAAAGTCTTTGGGTTAAATCAGTAATGTCATCCTCTTTAAACCTTACATGAAATAAATCGTTACTAATTTTTTGCTTTTTCTAACTTAAGAGGTACATTTTAAAGAGCTGTCACAAACCACAGAGCTTTATAGGTTCCAGATGTGCTGGTAGGTGCAGAGAGGTGTGTCAGTGACCCACTGGTGTCCCAGATATAGCATTTTTGTGATACAGATCTACCCTACAAAAGCCTGTGGAAGCTACTGAGTTTTATCTGTGCTTAATGCTACAGCTCATACATAAAAATTAACAGAAGCAGGAGGCATTCAGATTATGGATTTTTATCCAGGTATTTGGAGTCTAGCCTTTCCATACCTTCTCTGAGCACCTCCTAAGCCAGACAGACACAATTGGCCTGTAACAGTGACAGTTTTCTCCAGCTTCCTGGACTGTCAGGTGGAAGCATTTGACCAGGCCACCCTTTGTTATCTCTGAGACACGAAATATAGATCAGTTCTGGGGCAGACTTTGCCCTTCAAGGAAGATATGAAAACAGACATGACTAAGAAGGCAACAAGATCTCTTGGGATACAGGAGCCTTTGATTCAGACAGCCAAATTGAATGAGGGGGGAGTGGATCTGCTGAAATGCATCTATGGGTTCCAGCCATCTTTGGAGAAGATACTAATCTATGCCCATAAGTCAGCATAGAACCAGTGGGGGGCTTGTGCAAAGCATACTGGTGGAAGATCTGTATTTTCAATGCAATGTAAAACTCAGAGGCTGATCCTCAGACTCCCTTACTGGAATAACCTGCAGCTCATTAGAAGTGCATTTCTCTTCTACAACTGTGAGACTCTGTCTCCTGTTGCTCCCATCCAGACCAGCCCATTGACGCTGCCTTTGTACATCCCGAGGCAAGTTCGAGTTATATGGCAAAATGTACGAATCAAGATGATCGACTGTGTTACTGCATCTAAGTATTTTAAATATTTTCTCTTACCTTCAAAGGACAATTTATGTTCATTGTTAAAAGCGTCATGACTCATTTTTCTAAATTTATGAGTTTAAAACTAAGCCAACTCTAATGCTTGCTCCTCATGGCTACACTAAACAGGTTTCACTATCTACCTTGTCCTTTCTGTTATGTATTAACATTCTTACTCCCTTCTTCATTGATAACACTGCAAATGTGGTATGATGAATCTGTTGTCAGGAGGTTGTCATTTGTTTCAGTTTCATATTTCTCAGATGAAAAAACATTGGAGATCAGATTATGTGCTCACAAACATATGCCCTTCTTCCTCTGTGATTCTTTACAGCAAGGCTGATTCTGACCAGCTGACCTCAAGTTAGCAGAAACCTTGCATGTGTTTGTATTTAGATTTTGAAAGGGGTTTTTTTGTTATTTTTCCCTTGTATTCTTTTCCGGATCTCACTTTCAAACAGTGACCAATACAAATAAAATATTTTTAATTGACCTGATTTATTTTAATAATCATAGGTACAGAGAAGAATAAAGCCCATTAATTATTCTGAAAATACACATATTTTTGTCATCTGTACTTCTTTTGAACTTGAAAAAGATGATCCTATATCACTTTTGCTACTGTTTCACATCCTATATCAGCAGTAAGCATTATCGGGTTTCAAAAGAGCCTTTTTCATCAACACTCTTTAACCTCAGATACACAGACATCCTCTCAAGAGTCATGTTCTGCCTTTGCAAAAGCATCATGAGCATCACCACTGGGGTGTGTTTACTCACCTCACTGGTTAATTTCTCCATGTACTCACACCACTTCATGTTTGCAGTAGTGCATGGGATCTGGACCCATGACTTATTTAATATAAAATATTGAAATAAATTATGCTGTCAGAATGGAAAGCAAGTAAAAAGATAGCCCTAGGAATTCACTGCCCTGTGGAAAGGGCTGGTGGAAACGTAGACAGTTTTAATAGTTACTAACTCCTGAAATAAAGTGAAGCTTGACTGAGGCAAATGTTGGGTCAAGGAAATATATCTACAGTGAAATATGTGGATGTGTGGAAGGACTGGACATTCTTCCTAGAAAAAATTTCTTCCCAGATAAACTTTTATTATATTAATGGCCATATTTTTAGCTTTATATGACTATTCCACACAGATATGACACAAAATCCAGGCCTCTTGTTAAAGGCACCTTTACCTAAGGACAGAATTAAGGGGCTCCTTTGAAGTGGCTCTGTGCAGTTGCAGTAGGAAGAATGCCCCACCTTGGATGCTTGTCCATGGAAACACACTATCAGCCAGCTACGAACACTCCCAGCTCCTCTTCCAGGAGCTTCTGGTTTAAATGTACCATGTGTTATACTAGATAAGGGCAAAAATTTCAGGGACTTTTTTCAAATGATTGAATAAGTTACATCATTGCTAATACATCATCTCTAACACAGCGCTCTCTGCCAAGGAAAATCCCACATGATCACATAAAGGCAACAAGCAAAGCAGCAGAGATGAGCAAACCCAGAATTCCTGAATGCCTGCTTTAGATTGCTACTGTTGCCTGCAACACAGACTCTACATGAAAGGCCCTGCACTCTGATCCATACATTATTTAGACATCTAAGATGCTTACCCACAAATCTTCGAGGCTAGGCAGTGCAGAACCCAGGCTGCCTGGGGAGAAGAGAAACCACAGGCACCAAAGCCAGATCCCTTGCCCTTGCCACAGTGTGGTCAATTTATGGATAGAAAGGGAACTCTGGAAACTTTTCAAAGGTTTATTTTCACACAGGTGGGAGATGATACAAGTTTACTTAACAGAAGAGTATTCAAAGAAAGAAAGGCACTTTCAGAGACTGTTTGTGGGAATATACATTTAATAACTTTTGATATAGTCGATATCTGAAACCATCAAAGTCACTAAGGGTAAAAATAATCTGATTATCCAGGAGAGCATTTAGAGAGTTCATCCAACAAGTGGGACCCCAAAGTTTATTTCCCTCTGCAGCTGAGGGAAGACAAGGTTCAGATCTCATTCTTCTTGCAGGGAAGGCTGGGTCATGGAATGGCAGACATGCACCATCTCACATACTAGGGCCATGCTGCTGGTCAGGAGAGGACTTGTCCATCTGCTGGAGAGAGGCGGCAAGGGAGAGAAGCTCCTTGGCCTTGTCTGCTGGGTGTTGAGCCCTAGGGCTCTCTGCTTCCAATGGAAATGCCATACTTGATGTGTTTGTGTAGAGCAATGCCGAGAAACAGGTTTGGGAGAAGGGTTAGAGGGACCAAGGCTAGTTTGACCAGCACAAGTGCCCTGTGCAATGCACAATAAAATGCTCTTTGCCCAGTGTCACAGCTCCCACGGGAAACAGCTGGAAAGGCCACACAAATTTGTGCACACAGAGGTCTCTGCTCTCCTGGATAGGCTCAAAAGCCAGGAAAGGTCTTCCAGAAGGGGTGTACTCCAGGCCAAACATAGGAAAAAATACATACCTTTGTCATCCTGATAGATGTTGGTTTGGCATATCCTTAAATCTCCCTCAGCAAGGGACATTCTGTAGCTGTCCCAAGTAATCTGCTACAGGACCTCACTGTTTTGCTGACAGAAACATTTTGTTCTTTCTAACCAAAAACTTTTCTTGCTGCAATTTAAGTCCATTACTTTTTGTCCCAACCACAACAAACAGAAAGAAGAAATTACTCCCTTGTGGTCAAAAGAAGCCTTTATAATATTTTATATTTGCTGTCATGTTTTAGTCTCAAGGTTTCCTCCTTCAGGGTGAGTAACTCCAGCTTACTGAGTCTTCCACCTCTGTCTTGTTTTCCAGACCCTATAATTGATGAAGAGTTTCTGGTTGATTCACATCTACCTTGAAGCATGACACTGCAATGGGAGACAACAGTCCAGCAGAAGCTTTGCCAGAGATAAGAGGAGCAGAAAGAGGACTTAGTCTGGTAGAAAGTATGGTACAGGCAGTTATGTAATGATGGTCACAATTTGTACCTCTGTGGGCAGCTCTGGGTTGTCACAACAACTCAGTGCACACACTCAGTGTGTGATCCACTAGCAAGGAGTCTACAATCCAATACAACCAAAGGTCTTTTTCTGCAGAAGAGCTGTCAAGACAGTTGTTCCCCAGAGGTGTTTCAGCAGTTGATTGGTATTATCAAATGAAAGCATCTTATAATGCTATGTGTTTAAAGCACCTTAAAATACCACACATTTGATAGCATTCTTCTTTTTTCAGACTAAATCTCCAATCCTTCTGGAATGCCAGTCCTGTGCTCCAGTGTACATGAAGTCCCTCCAAGTTATGTGACAGCTTATTTAAAAGGCATTTGAGCACAGCGCATTCTTACTAGTGCATGCCAGTAGGGAGGAGACCACAGACCACAGATAGCTGACCACACACTGCAGTTGTTCTGACATGTTCACTCAGGTCCAAGAGATGGAGGCTCTTCGTCTCTCTGGTAGAACCTCTCTGGAGCCACAGTGCTGGTATGAGCCTCCCTCCAGAAGCTGCAAAGGAAACCTCAGTGCAAAGGTTAACCTTGGTTCACTCTTCACTTGAAATAAAATCCTGTTTAAGAAGAAGTGTATGCTTTTACCTTTTCATGTTTCCGTTACAAACATTAGGTCAGGGGGATTCAAGTTAGGAAAACAAGAATACAAAATTTACTCACTTTGCTCTCTGCAGCCCGTGTATTCAGTATGTTAAAAAATATAGGAAAAAAACCCAGGTAACAGGATGTGAAGCAGAGTAGGAACAGCTCTGCTTTGCTTGGTGGGTATGAGACAGTAGGATCTTCCCACAAGAAAACACAAAACCCACACAGAATACACATTATCTCTGATGCCAGAAAGCTCCAGACTATGCAGTAACACAAAATATATTCAGCAATTTCATTATAAAAATGTTAGCTAAAATCTGACATTTTCTTTTTGTCTCTTATTTGCCTTAAATTATTTTAAAAGCCTGTTGAGGCTGTTACCTAAGATTGACACTATGTGATCGCAACCGTGGGGCTCTGAGCAACCTGATCTAGTGGGAGGTGTCCCTGCCCATGGCAGGGGGGTTGGAACTATATAATCTTTAAGGTCCCTTCCAACCCTGACAATTCTATGATTCTGTGATTCTTTCTTTAAGGTACAAACTATATTTCCATAATCAGCTCTTCCAACATTTTTGTCCAGCACTCAAAGCTTGCAAGCTAGGCATAATTCAAATCAGGACTATGAGGAATTGCTGAGGGTTCACCAGGAGCACTCAGTGGAGGCTTTCTATTATATAAATAGGCTATTAAGCAACTAAATATTCTGAATCTTAAAGTTGGAATTTTTCCCATAACACAAGACAGAAGCAGTCTTTTGCCTTGCCATTACTGTATTGAAGATCAAAACTAACACAAGTGAGGGACCTGGTATAACTGGGAGCAGAATCCTTCTCAGATTGTCTTTTTATTCCCAGTAATGAGAAAATTTGTATCATTTCCTTTTGAAAAAAAATTAATCTAAATTCTTTTTTTCTTTACTTTTGCATTGTGACTTTCAAATAAGTTAAACTATGAAAGTTATTGTCCCACTCTTTCTATTCTTCTCCTGTTAAGTAGCTAATTATTGCCCATTATTCCAGAACTGAAAACTAACCTTTCGTAAGATTTCACTACATCATTTCAGTACCTCATAATGACAAAATATTTTTAACTTCTGCTATGTGACGTAGTGAGTTTCAAGTGCTTTTTCAAGAAATTACTGAAATTATTTCAGAATATTCTTAAGATAAGTAGATAGGGAGAAATGCCTAAAAAGTACAGTTTGCTAGAATATAGGCTAAAAGAACCCCTTTAATTCCTAAATAAAGTACTTAATGACCAAGAAAAGTATTTTTAGTATAACATATTTGTCTACATTCATGAATAAATACTATAAATATACAGTTCTGATTCAAGCCCTACCACAGTAGGGTATATGAATACCAGATATTCATATACATAATGAAAATTAGAAAATATTAGTGTTTTTTTTCTTAACCTTTGTGGTTGTGTGAGTCTGTGGATCAGGTATTAGCAGCAACATCTTGGGTAGAGGTGATTCTGGCACTGTCTTAATGCACCAGTACTCACAGGTGTATTTGACATCCTCTACAGCTTAGCCTAACCTGGCACATTGCTTCTCTCCAGACTGTTGTGCAATTATTGTATTTTTGGGAAGACTTCTGTATATAGCTCTCAGAGGAGTGTACTCTGGGACTATTGTTGTTAGACTACATCATAAAACTCTTCAATCTGAAGAGATTTAGTACATTTCAGTACTTTCAAGTACATAAAGATTATTGAAAAGACAAAAACATCAAAGGCATATGATACAAGTACTAAAACTCTCTGTTAGAGTTTGCCTTGAATCTGTGACGCTGCAGGTTTACAGCTAATGTGGCTGAGACCCAGTACAGAATTTGGACCTGATTATGGCCTTCCATTCTGCTGCAAACTTAACACATGTGTGTGCAATCATATGTAAGCCCTCGATATCTCCTGTAGCAAATCCTGTGGCAGTATTATTATAACCATACATAGCTACATATAATATCTGTAATCCAACTAGCAGCCAGATTTGAATAATCATCTATAAAAATTCCACACAGCCAAAGAGAGCAGTCAATCCACTCTTAATAAATTTAACATTTTCGCAGATCCTCTGGTCAGCTTCATGGCCTAAGGCACTCTTTAAAGAGACATAGACATTTATATGCATGTATGCAGGTCACCTGGAAAACATCCAAACCCTTCCTTAAAACAGTCAGACACAAATTTCTAGACATATTAAGCAAGATTTGTGTGCCATAGTAATGATATTGCTCGCAGCGCTGAGGATTTATTTGGTGTAGCGGTGGGTTCAGCAGAATTTGAGACCTGCAAATATGTCATAAGATAAGCATGTCAGAGGATGTGGGTATGTCAGATAATTTGACTTGTACACCTAACTTTGTTCTGGCATCTGCCCACTTGTGATATGCACAGATGATATCACTGAGGGAGTGTTGAAGATCTGACTGTTACTGGTACCTGTTAAAGTGAGACATAAAATGGTAAATATTAAGTATCTATCTGCTTGTTACAGAGAAGTCAGGCAATGTTTTTCTGGCAGGATGAAACACTAGCTGGTGTGGTACATGATGTCTATCTGATATATTATTAAAGGCCAACATATAAGCCGAAACACTACAGGTCTGCTTTACTGCATGGTTTCTAGCAAAAAAAAATTTAACAGTGGTAGGAGAAAATATGAGTAAGGAATAATCTATCTGAAAAAAAATGTATCATCTTTTGCAAATAAGGGCTCACCTCAAAGAGCTGCCACAGGTAGCCTGCTGTGGGCCTCAGTGTGGAGAAGAAAAACAAAGAAACAAAAAACAATTAATGACCTGGAATTAAGTGCAATGTTGAAGGCTATCACCCATCTCTACCAAACAAGATGGCAAGAAGGCTTGCAAAAGGAGGAAAACTGAGCTTTCTGGAATGCAAACCTTCATATAGGCCAAAAGGTTGCAATAAACTGTATTACTATTTCAATAATTGCAGCTCTGAACTCCCAGATTCCAAACAAGGTGAAAAGTGTTTTGTCAGACTCCAAATATGAGAACTAACATAACAAGGAATTTTAGTCAGCTCTTTTACAAGCCATCCATGTTTCTCAAGTCTTTTAGTTCCTTTTCTCACTATGTTTCCTTGGACTGATTAGAGCAAGACGGTGTGCCTTAAGGGCACTATTAGGAGGGCATCAATGTTATGATGCTATTAAAGTTTAATAACAATTTATATATAGTCATTCTGTAATTGGAAATTCAGGCACACATTGATTGATGCTTTCAGTTTCTGATGTCTACTAGTTGGCCTAAAGATTAAAACAATCTCCAATGTATTTTTCTTCATCTAACTCAGTTTTCTGTCTATTTCTCCAAGTTATGAAGTCACGCCTATTCCACCCTTCTTTAGTGTTTGCCTTCTCAAAGCTACCAGGAAACTTATATTTAATCATGAGAGACAGAAATATGAGGCCTGGTTGAATACAGGACCAGGAGATGAGAAGACCGATTGCATCCTAGCTGAAATCCTCTGCATATAAGTCTTTGGAAAGGAAGAACAGTCCATATATAAATTAGTAAGTCAAGTTTAATCAATGAAATTCAAGCCATAAATTATTATAAAATACTTTAGGATAAAAAACCCAACAGAAATCTAGCCTTTTTTGGTTATTAACTTTATAGAATATATGTTTTCAAGTAGTGTTTTCAAGATTTCAGGTTCTAAAGGAGTTCTTTGTCTTTCCATTTTTTAAACTCTATAGAATATATGGTTAAAAATAAGCAAAGAAAAACAGTTTGAAGGAGTAAACACAGGAGGTAATTTAATTAGCACTTAGAAGCTGTGCCCTTGTTAAGGCTGGAGAGTAACTTTCAAAAGTATTAACTTAAAATAATTTTGCCAGTATTTGAACTGAAGTGTTGCTGGAGGATATTGGCAATATGGCTACATGTGTAGATACCTGCTCCACTGAGCTGCATGGAAGTGAGTTTCAAAAGGAGGTACTGTGAATGACTTCTGTTAACTGAAGTGATCAATGAAACAGTCTGTGGGTAGCATTTCTGAAAAGCCAAAATAATTGCTAATTGTAGTGTGTTCACAAACCTAATTTCAGACCTGGGGTCTGAAGTTTTCAGTGTGATTCATTGGATTGCTGGGGCTTGCTGGGATGGCTAAGGTCAGGATTAGGAATTAAAATAGTATTTGAGACACCAAGTACCAAAGAAATACTTCTACTGCAAAAGTCCCCAGTCTCTACAAGGTCTCTGCTGACTGAGGTTGGTTGGGACCTGTGGCATGTGCTTTAGCTGAGGGTGAGGTCAGGCATGTTTGGCAGTATGGGCTAGGGAAATAGGGTCATTGTGGTATCTCATACATCCACCTTCAGGCTCTGGCACATAAAATAGGTCTGGAGCTGCCAGTGCCCCAAAATGTAGCTCTGGACCAGTCTTGTTTCATATATTTATCAATGTCAATGACCTGGATGAGGGGATCGAATGCACTCTCAGTAAATTTGCAGATGACACAAAATTAAGCACAAGTGTCGATCTGCTTGAGAGTAGGAAGGCTCTGCAGTGGGATCTGGACAGGCTAGAGTGATGGGCTGAGGTCAGTTGTATGAGGTTTAACAAAGCCAAGTGCCGGGTCATGCACTTTGGTCCCAACAACCTCATGCAACACTATAGGCTTGGGGAAGAGTGGCTGGAGAGCTGTCTGGTGGAAAAGGACCTGGGGGTATTGGTCTACAGCTGGCTGAACATGAGCAAGCAGTGTGCCCAAGTGGCCAAGAAGGCCACTGGCATCCTGGGCTGTATCAGAAATGGTGTGACCAGCAGGAGTAGGGAGGTGATTGTGCCCCTGTACTCGGCACTCGTGAGACCACACCTTGAGTACTGTGTCCAGTTTTAGTCCCCACAGTACAAGAAGGACATTGAGGTACTGGAGCAGGTACAGAGAAGGGCAACGATGCTGGTGAAAGGGCTGGAAAACATGCCTTATGAAGAGCGGCTGAGGGAACTGGTGTTTCACCACCCTCACTGTAAAAAATTTCTTCCATATATCTAGTCTTAATCTACTCTCTTTTAGTTTACAACCATTACTCCTCACCCTGTTGCAAGAGGTCTTGCTAAAAAGATTGTCCCCATCTTTCTTGTAAGCCTCCTTTAAGTACTGAAAAGCCACAATAAGGTCTCCCTGGAGCCTTCTCCTCTTGAGGCTGAACAACTCTCCCTTTTCTTCTTCATAGGAGAGATGTTCCATCACTCTGATCATTTTCATGGCCCACCTCTGGACTCACTCCAACAGATCCCTGTCTTCCTTGTGCTGAGGACTCCAGACCTGGACACACTACTCCAGGTGGGGTCTCCCCAGAGCAGAGTAAAGGGGAGGAATCACCTCCCTTGACCTGCTGGCCACATTTCTTTTGATGCAGCCCAGGATAGTTGGCCTTCTTGGCTGCAAGTGTGCATTTCTGGCTCATATTCATCTTTTCATCCACCAGCACTCCCAAGTCCTTCTCCACAAGGCTGCTCTCAATCCCTTCATCCTCCAGCCTGTATTGATGATACTAGGGGTTGCCCTGTCTTCACCCTAGCCTCAAGGGCTTGCCATGACGTAACAGTTAACTTGGTCTACCAGGCCCAGGTGTTCAGACCCAGGTGTTCAGAACCTAAATCATACCCTAATCCCAATTGCTGTTCCAGTTTATTAACCTATGTCAGAAGCAAGTACCAGCCTGCTCAGATTAAGCCATCTAGGTAGAAAGAGGAAAACTCTACTAATCTAGAAAACTTTAGGTCAAACAAGGGTACTTAAAGTAAGTCCATGCCCTATGCAGGAGTTCAACTCTCTCGTCCTGGAAAAACTTTGGTTGTCCAGGTCCTTTGCCGGGCATACAACCCAATCTTTTTGTGCCTAGATACACCAATCTTTTTTTCCTGATGTAATTTGTTGAATTATACTTCCTCGTGTTTGCAATGGTTTCAGTTACCACAGCCATATGTGCAAAAACATCTGAAGCCAAATGCTAACATGCTTTTACCACAAGTTGTAGTTAATTTTGATTTTCTATTCCTTCAAATTGTTTCAGCTGCTATTCACCTGTCTAAAGTCCTTTATTACTATTTACAGTGAAGATAAGGTGCTTCACAGCCTAGATAAACAATCTTGGATCAGGAAAAGCAGACACTAATAAAAAAAAGAAGCAGTTCTGGAATAACTCAGAGCCAGAAGTTCCTTTGCATAAAGTATTCCTTCAGTATTTATGAATAACAAATACATTCACTGAAATAAGGTCGTGAATGACTCATGTTCAGAAAAAGGCCAGAATTCATTGGACAATCTGTTCATAACAAATAATTTAACCAGCTCTAAAAATATTTGTGGGGTTTTTCCTTACAGGGGAAAATAAATGTCTCACCAAAATGGACTTGTTAAAAGGCAAAAAAAAGTCAAAGGACTGGCTTGTAACCCTGCAATCCAGCCCAAATAAGGACAGTGTGTGGTTGCACTATCCCAGGAGTAGAGTGTTGACCGGACTGTGCCTGACAACCTGATACTTCTCCTCTGAAGCATGGGAGAGAGAAACCAGTTGCCTGGTCTATCACAGCTCCCTGACTGCCCCAGCGCTGGCTGAAGAAGCACAGCAGTGAAGCCAGCAGGCTCCATAGTCCCTCCAACACTGACAAGCTCCAGTGGCACAAGTTAGTCACCTGGAGAGTGAGGCAGCACCTCACACTTTCATCCTGTACAATGCAAACACACAAGATCTCTGCTTGGTCCAAGTTTGCAAAACTTATTTTCCAAATCTTCAGCAATAGTTGGGCTTTGAGCATTTGCATAGTTTAAAAGAATGAAATGTGTGAATATATCACAGTTTTGTTTGTATTCTGCAGGTTCTTGGTGCCCTGACCCACTGCTGAACTGTTCCCTTTGACAGTTCCTGCCTCATCATCCCTCTAATGCTTTTTCTGAGAATGCACTGATGTGTGGTACAGCACTAAATGCATTCCTGAAATCCAAAGAAATTATATCTATCCAGCTAGTTTCATGTACCTCCAATAAATCAGAGCTAAGCAGAGACATTATAGGTCAACGCAATTCTTTCCTCCCCATAATGTGCTCCAGTCTATAGGTATGCAGGAAAAGACAAACTTCTCCTAAGTGCAACAAGAGTTGCTGCTCTTCTGTCTGGAAGCCTGAGTGCATAAACTCTTAAGTGTAAGAGATCATCTTACAAAAATTTTGCTCCCTTGTATAACAGTGGTAGACTCAGCCTTACTCTGCTAGGACTGCCTGTGACATACCTCCCTCAGCCCAGAAACTGTGGAAATAAGATGCCATTCAGACAGAAGTTACAAGGGAAAATGTTCTGGACGTATACAAGGTGCAACCACTGTTCTCCAGGATATGTGTAGGAAAATGGCTTGGGAGAAGAGAACAGAACTGAAGAACAAGGAAGTCAGTGTGTGACAACAGATGAGGCTGAAGCTGTTCATGGTGAAAGGTCTGGTTTAACTGTGGAAACAGATGAGGGAGGCAGAAAGCTGCAGCCCATAGTTCAAAGGAGGAGCCACATGCTGGCATGAACTCTAACTCCATAGCCTGCAGAGGAAAATGAGATGGGGTAATGGTTAGTGTGATTTAATTTAGTTTTGCTTGTTTATTGGACTACTGAAGAAGTGATTGATCCAAAACCTGTGCGAGTGTTTGCTGTGCCAGTAGATTGATTCCTGAAGTGCTGGGGCCTGAGTTGTGGGTGCCAAGTTGGAGTTGGTCTGTGAATGGGTCACAACCTAGCAGAATGTTTGGTTTTTCCTATCGGCTTCATGTTCCAGAGGCAGAACCTGGCCCACCTCTGTCTCTGTGGCTCTGCCCTCACCCAGGTGGTTGTGGTTGGGGTGGTGGGTGAGGCCAAGATTATATCAAACAGGAGAGCTTCCTGTTTGGTGTGGTTTCTGTTGGGGATAGTTGCATCTTGCTGAGCTTTCTGGGTGGTGTCTTTCTATGTGAAGGGCTGCTGAGGGATCCGTCTCTGTCCATTGTGTCCAGCAGGCGATGGTAGCACCACAGTGGGCAGTGAAGAAGCTGGGCCCACAGGAACCTATGGCAGGACTGTCTGAAAGAAGACTTCTAAGGGGCTGTTGCAGAGTTCAGCATTGGCCTGTGTGATCAGGCAACTGATGTGGGAGCATAAAATGATGAGAGCTGAATCAGCACAATAATTCCCCAGAACAAAAAAAACCTTGAAAGTATTTTATTATGAGAATAAAACATTTGGCTTTATCGGCTTATTTAAGAAATTGCACTCAGCAGGGCATGAGATAGGCAGAATGTCTGTATGTCTTGGTGCAGTGCATGCAGGCTCATTATGTGTGATACGAAGTCAGTCCCAGTGTACATGAAGTCCAACGTCCCATCTCACAACAGGTGTCATACACAGTCTGGGCTCCCTGTGAAAAAGAGCCTGGGTTTGTCGCACATGGTATAGGTAAGGATGGTGGAAAGTCTTCTGAGCACTTGCATGACAGGGATATATATGCAGTCACTTCACCAGCGTTTGGACCATGCAGCAATTGCCTTCTCTCAGAAGTCTCTCCAGCTGGGGTCAGGACCTAATCCATATCCACTGCTTCCAGTGCCACTGACACCCAGAGCACTGTTACTACTCCTTCTCTTCCTAGCAGAGCATGCAATGATTTGTTGCAAGTTCATATTACTGTAAAGGTTCCCTTATATCAGGATCAAGAGATGAACAGTCTGAAGATGGGCAGGTTGCAAATGATTCAGGGTATGACACTGGAAGAGGGAAACCAGAGGCTCACAGTTCATCCCTAGCTCTTCCCTGAGCTCTGGGACCCCAGTGTGGCACATTTACATCTTAGAGCAAGTAGGATGCACATTCCCAGTGTATTAGTAACAATGGAACTTGTGCTGTTAAGTTAGATGTGAAAGAAATCAACTTGTCAGGCTGAGAAGCAGCTGAATGCTTTCAACTGTACAATCCAAATACAGCTTCAATCTTTCAGTTAAACCACGAGGAAGGACTTCTTGCCCATACAGAGCATTTTACAGGATTGGGGCCAAAACCAGCAAAATTATTCCAAAGCTCTGAAGACATTAGTGATTTTTGTAACATAATATTTATACCAGAGCAAGCCATCATATATCTTGTTTCTGCCACGTTCTGGAGAAAGCACTTCACAAGATATTTACCATTTATACCAGAATAACTGCACTCCCAATAGAAGGACATCAAAAGGGCATGTCCAGCTCTGGCTGATGAGCCAGCCCCCCAGCTACAACATCCTGTACCTGTCACTGGTCTCTGTTCTAGACTAGTATAATTTTGGGGAAAAGGATAAAAAGGGAAAGGCCGTGTTTACAAAGGAAAGAAGGAAACCATCTGTGACAGGGCCTTTTTCAGGAGTTGGATGTCTGAGCACTGCTTAGAGGTTTGTAATGCCAGAAGTGGTCCCAGCAGAAATGGATTAGTGGGTAGAGAACAAGTGAAGAGGTCAAAAGGTGAAAAATAAATGCAATTTATCACATCTGTGCTGTTTATCACCTGATTAGAGAAATTAAGGAAATCACATGGATATCCTCACTTTGCATAGTATTACTCTATACACATACAATCTGATCTACCATTCTGGGTTAGCGTGTCAAACTTGTGTAAAGGGATGGTGAACTAGACCCAGCTAGTTTGCATCATCTGGCAGGCTCCTGTTTGGGGAGTAAACATATATCAATAGCTTTAACATGACCAATCCTTACAGTAAAGGGCCAGAGAGGAGATTTCATACCCAGACTGGGAAATTTCCATGGCAGTTTTACAATTCAGAAAATATACATATCACACAGGCACATATGCAGTAAGCACAAAAGATTAGCATTGGAACTGACAACTTGTAAGCCAAGTCTTAGCTTTATGTGATTCAAAACAGCTGAGTGATAAATTAAAATAAAAACAAATGCCAGCAGCTCCTTAGCGCTAGTGGGATTGGTGGTACTCCTGTCATAAGAGCCTGGTGAATACATATTGTTATAATTGGCTGGGTGGAGGTGGTAGAACAAACGTGACTCTTCCAAGGCAGTGTTGGCACTGACAATAATTGTTAACAGATTTAGTTTCCTATTCACCTCTTTTTAACCCTATAGCTCCTTCTTAACTTATCAGCAGATTTTATTTTTGAATTATTAGAAATCACATCCTTTTATTGATTCTTGTGAGTTGCCAGCCAGCCGTTAATTGCTTCCAGCTCTGGCATTCCAAAATTACTGATTTCCTTTTAGATACTTTAATCATTCCCTCCATCCCTCCACCCCCTTTTGACTTTCTTTGGCTTGAGATTTTCTCAGAGGAGCTGTCAGCCTGGTTAACCCTAGCCGTTCTAGCCAAACACTGCTCTCATTCCTATGGCAAAGGAATATAGTTAGGAACACTGAACAAATGTAAATCCTCATCTAAGTCAACCCCCAGTATGAGTGCTCTGAATCCAGATACTCTTGAACACCTAATCTATGTTTTGTCCAGGTGTACATAGGTATTTATGCATAGGCATACACACATACATACACACCAACATACATATATATACACACAGTGAGCATGTGTTTGCATGTAAACATACAGAAACATATATATACTGTATAATGATAGCATATAAATAAATGTATATGCATCTCTGTATGGACAAATGGAAGTGCTTGTATTTAAGGTCTGGCTTACTACTCTCTTTTGCGTCTCTGGTGCACGGCTCCTGGAGCAAATCAAACATCATTGCACTGAGACCATTAGAGTCACCCAAGAGCCACAGATTAGCAAGTCACCATGCATCAGCTGAGTGGCTGGAGCTGCTGACAGACGCATTGCTAACCCAGTGCAGAGGGAAGGAGAGGTGACTGCTTACAAGAGCTCTCTGAGTGTGAGCAAAGATAACTTGAATTACATCACATTAACTGGGCACTTGAAATGTGCAGACAGGCTGCTAGTGGGGCACTGCTGAGTTGCTTAACTTGCCAAGAAGCAGTAACTGGTGTGTGAGCCTGTACTCTGCTGCACTGACAGAGGCTCCTTCCTTGCCTCTGGACAACTGGTGTCTGTTCATCCCTCTGCCCTCTCCCACCTTGCACCACCAGCACAGCTGCTCCTCATCCCTCTGGCACTGGCAGAGCAGATTGCTGCTGAAGTAGAGCTCTCACACTGTGCTCTTGACAGCAAAAGGACCACAACACTGCTCTGCTTTGAAGCAAGAGGACTCCCATGTCATGGGACCTGCAGGTTTTCTGCTCTGCAGTGTGGAGCAAAGCAATAAAGCCCAGACACTGATACCAACATGCCATTGTCCTTCATGAGGTCATGAAAGAACAGAGGCTGTTTCGTTTTCCATCCCCATTGATTTTCATTGTCTCTTCTTCACTGCAAAGGCCTGAGGGGAAAAAAAGGGAAAACACTAGGGCAAGTTTTTCCACTTTTAGAAATCCTTCTGGCTGCATTAGTCCAGAACAGGTCCCAAATACTGAGCTTTTGTTCTTATAGATCAGACCTAGTCTCAGAGTAAAAAATCCTCTGCTCTCTCCACACCTGCTCCTGGCTCCCTGAAGCCACATGCGCATGTGGAGAGGTGCAGAAGAGGAAGTCTCCCCACAGTGCTGCCCTCCCCAGGGCCCTGCCTGGTTCCCTGTGCTGGAAAGCCCCATGACAGCCACATCAGGTCTTTGTCGTGGGAAATGACTATTCCAGACATCCAGCCCTGAGCTTCTCATCCAACCCAGAGACATCCTGGCAGCATGGCCAGGCAGCTGCCAGCACTGCAAGCCCAGCCTGCTGCAGACTGGGGCTTTTGAGGCTCTCAGCCTTGTTCGACTTCTTAAGAGACCAACATTACTGTTCTGAGCGCATGTTACTGAGGCGTCCAAATCAACATGTTCTTGTGGAAAAAAAATGGAAACTTTCCTGGGCACAGTTTTTTTCTGTCAAAAATGTAATGCTCTGAGTTGGCAGCAGCACATTGCTATTTTAAAAATGCTTAACCCATAAATGAATCAATATAGGACCTGGGGGCACTTGAGGACACTTCTTCTTTCCCTGTTACACGGCTGCTTCCTCTCAAGACTTTGCCTAAACTACTCCACTGCTACGCTGAAAGCAGTCAATGGCAGCTGTTGAACACGTGGTTTAATTTTAGGGATCAGTCCCAGGCATGCAAATTAGTTTTCACTTGGGTTAAATGCAAGTAGCGATTAAGAATCTCTTTGCATATTGAGAACAGAAGCAGCCGGAATCTCCTGCCCAGAGCAAGATCCTGGCTGAGAAGACCAATAGTCCTCAAGGTACATCCCTGAGTGCAGGTACAAAGATGAACGGATGGACTGGTTGCAGCAGTGTACATTAGTAAAGTAAAGGCTTGAAGATGGGCATGGCTTTGGGAGAAAACCACATTCCTTTCAGCCATGATATTAATCGGAAAAACAAGCTCGTTGAGGGTAAAAAGCAATGCCTGATCTGTCTTACTATAATATTACCTTTTCCTATTCAGAACAGTTCTAAAAAAATACATGATATAGGATGTTTAAAAGAGCTGAATTTAAGAAAAAGGAAAAAGAAAGGAGCTTAAATATCCAGAATAGCCATGTCTTTTTTTTTCCATAGGCCACTTCTAGTCTTACGCATTTCATTTGGTTTGCAATTTTACTGCAGGAAGCATGCTCATGTTTCACAGAGTGCCAGTCAGCATCCTGGGATGATGTAGATAACAAGTAGTGGTATGATGAAATCAGGTGGGTGGCTTTTTTCATTTTGAAGGACTGAGTATTCCTTTTCATGCAGCAGTTGAACATTTTGGGCACAGTTTAGAAGAATTGTTGCCAATGAGAAACATAGTTCATTGGAAAATAATCTGTTTAATATCTGACTTTCAGGATGTTGATAAACTCACCTTTATTTTTGTTGACAAAGCCTTGTGTTTTCAACATGTAATGATGAATGGCCTATGAGGGGCAACATGATACTGCACCACAATTAGAAATTAACTCACTGCATGCCATCAGGCTTTGAAAATCACTTTTCCACTGCATATATGCAGCAATGGTTGTGACTCTGGTAATAGGGCAGAGCTAGTGTGCCTGCTAGTGTGCCTCTGTGCGTTCTGAAGTGAAAATTAAAAATCCAGTCACTCCAAGCAAGCCAAATCCTCTAATCAAGCCTGGATATGTGATCACTGTCCCAGCTGGTAAGTTAGCATAGCTTTCCAGTTCAGCAAAAACTTCGGTTTTATCAGAGCTCTGAAAGTCTACAGCAGAGTAAGCACATAGCCAGGGAGGTTATTCTATTTCCGTGTCCAAAGGCTCAACCTTAAAATTGCCCTCAAACTTGAATTCTTGTCCTATTTGTGTGGTAGAACTATGATTATTGAGTGGTGTTTCAGCCAAAAGAGAACTTTTGGACTTTTCTTTGCCTACAGCTTTCTAGGAATGTCACTGTATCACTGACAAGTTGGCTCTTGACAGATAAAATAGGGTACTACAATGGCAAAAGGAAAAATAAAAAGCCTGAGTATTACAAAGGGTTCTTCTTTTCAAATTGAGCAGGAGGAATTGTTACCCTGTTGAATCATAGGGGAGCTGTGGCTGGGTAATTTAAAAGATTTGCTGTCTGAGAAAGCACATTTAAAGATTCCTTTTCTTTCTTCAGCTATCAAGATACCACTGGGATTTCACCAGGTCCATAGATGTGCTACATAATGTGTGAATGGCCATATCTCACCATGGAGTCAAGAGTTGAGCTGTTATGAGTACAACATAAATAAGACCAAAATCATAGTTGACTTGCGAGGAGAGACATAATGGCTGTGGGTAAAAGCAGGAAGGTGGGGGGTGGAAAAATCAGATGGGTAAAATACAGAGTAGCAAGATGTGTTCTCTAGATGGATTTGCAGCTTTCAGCGTCATCTCGACTGGTTTTATGAAATCTTGCTTATCATTTTGAAAACAGTAGTTCATTTAGGCCGCCTCAAAATTACTGATCAAAGAGGTGGCACAGTTTGTTCAGATTTCCTGTATCGTAAGTCTCTGTGTAGACATCTCAGATCATCCCAAATATTGCTGTATTGCTCTGGAATAAGCGTATTGACTGACATCAACGTAATTACTACAGATTTACACTGGCACAGAGGACAAGCATTGTCTGAAAGATTTCCAGTGTGATGTTTCATGAACAGTGGCATGAGCTGAACTCTGTAATACAAATTAAGGTCAAATAAATCTGTATGCAGTAACAACTAAAGATTTATATCCTAGCCCTTTTCATGTCCAAAGGACTGTATTACTATGTCCTTTTTCCCTGCTATCATAACAGTCCTACACTGGACTGAAAACAAATTGTATTTCTTAAACATTCTTTCTCATCACTCTTTGAGATAGCCACCATTTTTAACATGACAAGTACTGCAAATTATGTTAAAGCTGCACAAATAAAAATTAAAGTATAGCAGTGTCAACAGGAATAAACACAAATTGTTCTTAGGTTAGCTTCAGAGGACAGGATCAGTGGACATTAAAGGGAAACGTAAAAGCAAAGAGAAACAAAACAGAGCCTGCATCACTTAAATGCCATTGGCTTCTGCATTACGCCAAGGCATTAAGCAACGGTTCATGTTTGACATATATAAATCTTATCTATGCTACTTGCTGCTTTTTGTGTAGTCCAGAGCTTCTGCAGTGCTGAGCCCACGTGTGTCTCTTTTGTCCCAGTGGTATCCCATGTGCTGGGTTTTTTTTTTGTTGGAGGGAGTGAGGAGCTTGTTCTACCAGTATACCTACCTTACAAGAGGAATCCTTAGCTTTGTGCTATCCCTGAGCTGTCAGGCCTCATACAGCAACAGTCCAGCTCACCAGCAACAAAGAATTTACCCTAGGGATGAATTAGGTTAGGTGCCCTAGCAGCAGTTTTACTTTGACAGATACTGTACAATTTCAATATCCTAACATCTCAATTTTTATAGTTACATGGTAGTATATTACCTAAGGGATATTTTTAACTTGGAGAAAACAGAAATACTAGTCTTCTGGGGCCATTGAGTTGGTTTCCCGCTAGGACTTCCCCTATGAATATACCAATAGCCACCTGAGCAACATGGCTGCCACCCCCATGACACGTACGGAAGGCCTCTTCCAGGACTTCCCCACCTCCCTGCCTACAAACAGCCTGCCCGTATATGTTTAAAAATTCTTTCTATGTTCATTTAGAACCAATTCATAACCACTCATTCTCAAAATAGTACTGGCTATTATTTAAATGAGCTTTTCCCTCTTCTACTTTATAGCCCTTTGTAAAGAATTTTCCGTCTTCTCTCAGGCTTTTCTTTTCTGGATGGACTGAAAAGCATGCTCTAATCTTCTCTTGTGGTATTTGCCTTTGTCCTCTTAGCAGATCTCATTTGCCACTGTTTCTGTCTTAACACACCATCTCTGAGCATTGATGACTTGACCACAGCGTATTCTCTCAGGTGAAGACTTGCCGGACACCTATGCAGAGTGGCAGCATTTCACACTTCTCCCCTAAGTGCCTCACCTTTACCTTTTTCATGGTGTTATTACTTCAGTGCACTGTGACCTGGGTTCAGCTAGGATAGGGTTAATTTTCACTGGAAGCTGGGAGGCGGTCAGGATAGACCACTGAACCAGCCAATGGGGTATTCAATACTATACTGATGTCATGTCTGCTATGTAAGGGTGGCAGGTGGGTCACATGGGTGCATTGGTCTGTGGCACAGGGCCATAGGTGCAGGTCTAGGCGGTCAGTGCATTTTATATAATTTGCTTTATATATTGTTTCCTTACTATTATTGTTATTAATGTTGTTTCTTCTCCTCTTGTAATGTTAAATTTTCCTTACCTCAGTGTGTGGGGTTTTGCCTTTTTCTCCCTGTTCTCCTTCTTGTCCCACTGGCAGGAGTCAGGTGTGGTTTCAGTGAGTGGCCACATAGTGCTCCAGTCCCAGCTGGGTCTAAACCAGGACAGCTGTAACTATTCTAGACCTAATGCATTGTCCTTGTCTGATATTATATCCATTTTATGATCCATTTATCCATTTATATCCATTTTAATCCATTTTCACAGATTACTTAATGCTGTGAATAACTGACTATGCATTTCGTACCACCGACCTTGGTCATTACTCCCCACCCCACCTTCTGCATGTTGCTGGTGCTGTTTGCGCAATATTCTGAACTATGCTATTAAGTGGTGTCCTCCACCAACCAATAGTCCCTGGTCAAGTAATTAATATCTCCTTAGAAGCCAAAGATGAAATTCCTACCTCTTTTCAAGAGATTATTCTAGATGTAGCCTAACTACATTACCTGGTCATATAAGTAAGAATAAGAGTGTTGTAGAAACATTGACAAACTGCTGCTATGCTTAGCATATGTGCCTGTGAGAAATAACGGGTGTGAAAAGATTTATGTGTAGCCAGTGATGTGGAAATGTGTGCTAAGTCTTACCAGCTACCCAATTAATAGTAGTTAACAGATAGCACTTAAAGAAAACACACACAAATGCAAGATGTCTTTTTAGAGCAGACCTGTTCGATTTCTGGTGCATATGTGAAACTTTGTAAAGACTCTTGAAATCATCATAACTTTATCTAAACTTCTTTACACACCACCCAGGCACAGTGCCCTCAGGGTTGTTTGTGCTAGAAACTCTCTTCTGAGGGGCAGAACGTGACTTTTATTGATTATTTCTTACAGGGTTTCAAGAGATTCTCATGTAATTACAGAATAATTCGAGTGGGAAGGGTCCTTGGTTTGCCACGCCATTGCCCAACCTCCTGTGCAAAGCAAGGTCAACACCTAATTCAGACCAGTTTTCTCAGGGCTTCACCACAGGCGGGTCTGGAAACTCTCCAAGGATGGAGACTGGCAACCTGATGCACTGCTTGGCTGTTTTCATCTTGGAGGCTCTATTATGTACATAAATGTCTCCCTGTTTCTGTTGCTGACTTTATTACATTCCCCAAAATCCAGGCCTCCTGGATTTTTGCACTTATCTAAGCTCAGTAATTCCTGACAAGCTTGAAGAGAAAGGATAGTCAGACTTCTGGTAAATATAGTCAGCACAGGTGGAATCACCAAGGTAAATGGAAGTAGGGGGTGAATGACAGGATCTGGTGTGGACAGGTGAGAAAGAACTGTGTTTCTACTACAGTTGTGCAGTGCAGGTGAAAATGGGGAAATCTGACAATAGCTTAACCAAACAGCTAGAGGAAAATGTGGAATGAGGCTCATTTTCTTCACAACATACCAATGTGGTATGCGAATCATATATTGCAAAGAAGTTACCTCACTGCTCATTTCTTGAACATGTAGTAGATGTGAGAGGACCAGGATCGTCCAGCAACTGTATTCACATTAACCTACAAGGTAACTCAATTCAGAACTCCTCTTCTGATAGAAAACCTGCCTTGCCAGATGTTTTTGCTTCCTCCCTCCCATCTCAGACAGAGCTGGCTCGCAGCTAGCTGGGAAGGAGCCCAGCACCAACAGCAGGGAAATTCCCAGCCAGGGGTATCTCCCTGAAAGCGGTTTTTAAAATAAATTTTATGGTCTATCCTGCCTATAAAATTATTCTCTGTGATTTTGATATTCTGTCAAATCAGCATAATAGACTGGCACAGCTTTTCAAATACAATGGCAAACAGACAGTTAGTGTCCAAATCCAGCCTTCAATTTGAAATGCAAAGTGTAATACATTACAAGAATCCGGAGGGCTAAAGTAACAAGGAATGCATCCTCCCATGAAGTGAAGGATTCATTTCAAAACATGCTGGTACTTTGGAGCAGAGCAGTGACTTCATCAGCACAGATAAAAATAAGAAAAAAAAATTAGAATATATTACCTCTGGGCCAGATCATCATATGTCACATATTTGGATTAATATAAACAGACCTACATTTTTACCAGTTCCAAACCCACCTATTTCACATGGTCTAGAGCATTATAAAATATTTCCAAATTTTGCATTTCCTAATATTTTCCAAATGTTCTTAGAATTTTAGGGGAGAGGGATTATATTTTCCCTTTTACTTTTTCCTGCCTTTTACCACTCAACAGTCTTTCATAAGGTTTTCTCCTTGATTTGACACAGAAACTCTAATAAAAACAAAAAAGCTGATCTGCTAGTTTCTGCTATCCAACATTATATAATCTCAGTCAGGTGGGGAATCATTAAAGAACTGGACATTAAAAATCTGTAGTCTTAGAAAACCAGATATAAAATAAGTTACAGGAAGGAAACTTTCTGCCCAGTGCTTTGGGAAGCAGCTACTATTCAAGGCAAAGTTCAAAGTAAAAGCGAGGAAAACTGACAGTTATTCAATTCCATAGTCTTGATTCATTGTTTGATTCTCATAGCGACAACTTCTTTAAAAGTCTACTTAGCACAAAGATAAATTATCTACTTGAGATTGGGAAAAATAATATTAATATACTAAAATTCCATATTATATCTGAAATATTGCTATACTCTTTTACCTCAAAGTTTCCCTGTCAGAAGGGAGCGAAAGGCTCATAAACCACAACTGTAATGTCTCTCATGGCTGGGCCAAAGCCTGCACCACAAGCAAAGACCATCTCACCTGGGCACTGCCCAAGATAACTTCTTGCTTGGACCTCAGCTTCCTATTGGGGGTATTATTTAATCACAGAGAGCAATCAATGACTAATTAGCTAGCAGTGACACATCACAGGCAAGTGGGGCACCAGGACATGTGAAGTGTGAAGAGATGCATATCAGCACAGCAGCAAAACCCAGAGTTGAGATGTCTCCTGACTATCACAGTCCGAAACTCTCTTTCCTTTTTCTGTTGATGCTAGTTGTGTAAATATCTGTGCCTGCACACTATATAAAAGGTATATGAACAAGTTGAAAATGTGAAGATAACTGTGTTTCTGAACTCTGAGAAGCTGTATGCACCCAAAAATAGCCAGTAAATTAATTATTTTTTTAAAAATCTTAACCTCTTGACCCAGTTCTCTTCTGAGGACTATTTTCAAAACATTCATTAATGATCTGAGAAATAACTTTACTGATTGTCTTTGAAAATTCAGCTGTAAAATGTCTCTGCCTTTCTGAAAGTAGTGTGACAACTGTATCTTTGAAAAATAATCAGTTGCTTCAGTAAGTATGACCCATACCTCATAAAATCCTATTTGCCACCTCTGATAAAGCTATGCTTTTTATTTTGTTCCCTTACTGAATCCTTTAAAGTGTTTACAGCAGTATTCTGATCACCTCTGCAGAATACACTGGCCTCTTTCTAATCAGACACACTGTGCCTGTGTTTCCTAGTCCCTGCAGATGTGAGTACCTACCTATGTTAATCAGCAGAAGCATCATTCATTTTCATTCTTGCTTCTTTCAAAACTCAAGAGTGAGAGCTAGCCAAACTTTGCCTAGCTCAAGTGCTTCTTATCTTTCATAAGACCCTGGGAAGGTATTTGTTTAGGGTGGAATTCCTCTTTTGCTGAACTTAAGGGCCTCTTGCCTGTGGTGTGTGGCTCTGCTCACCTTGACATTGTAAAGTCTAGAGGGAAGAGGATAGCCCATGCTGAACAACTTCTTAGGGGAGAACTTGTAGAGTAGAGTTGACGGTTGGACTCGATGATCCCAAGAGTCTTTTCCAACCTGTATGATTCTATGATTGTATGATTCTTCAATGAAGTTTGCTTCTAATGATCTTTTGCAGATTTTCTGTGCTCCCAGTATGCAGAAGGGAGACAAGTGTGTTCCAGCCAGTTCCCAGGCAACTGAAGGACCAGACCCACTGTGAGTCAGGAAAGCAGACTTTGCACTTATGCAGAGACTCACTGTGTTCATGTATATTAGAAAGAGTCAGGTGCTCAGAGCTATTCAGATTTCAGTTTAATTGCTCTCTAGAATAACCCAGCTCTTCATGGGCAATGGAGGTCAACTAGTGGAGCTGAACTCTTAACTGAGAGACTTCGGGCTAGTTGCCTAACTTTAGGTGGAATGTATCCAGGCCCTAACACATACACTAATTCTTCTGGGCAGCTGCAGACACAGCAACATTCACTATTTCCATGAAAGCACTTGCTAATCAATCTTTTCCATACAATATCAGCTGGCAGCACAGACAGAAGTGTGTGCTTATGATAATAAGCAGCAGAAATTTCAGACTACGTTTTGAATAATATATTTTACAGTACTTGCTCAGGCTTTTTAAACTCAATTAAAAATATACAAAAATGTTGCTCTTTTTTGTGAGGTCTATATGTCTGTTTCTTAAGGGGAATTATCTTAAAGTGTAAGTTAATTTCTTTTACATCCTACTAACCATTAATACACCTAAAGACCCCATTACCACTTGCATAGTTCTCTTGGTATGAACTCTTGTAAGCTTAACTTAGCTCTGCAGCTCTGTGGCTGGACTTTCTCCTGACTTGGCATTCCAGCCATTTCTAGCTTTCATCTCTTCAAAAATGACACTACTTGGATTCTGTACCAGGGCTTAAAGATTTTTCCTGTTCAGGTAGTGATCAGATCTTTTACTGATGCCAAGTAATCCATATGGACTTAAACCCAGTTGGGACTGATAACCTCATTGCTGCTTAAATTCAGTGGAGGTAACTCCACTGCAGCCGCAGGGTTGTGCATACTAGTGTCTATGAGGTATTGAGAACAATCAAAAATTTTGCCACCAGCGAAAGCTACAACTGACCACAAGTGTACACAAATATGCAGCAGCTTGACTTCTTGTACATATACAGAAATCACTGTAATTGCATGAGTGTACATAACTCACCTCAGTGTATCCTGCTAAGAAGAGCTGGTTTCAGAATTCTTTTGTTTTGAGCTTTTAAAACCTTTCACATTGTTACTCCTACCTCCTCATCCAAATGTTTAAGTCCCTGTACATTTAAATATCAAATCTTATTTCTCATTCTCAACTAGTAAATCTCATCTCTTTCTAAATCCCTATTGAAATATTAGTGTTATTGTGCATGTTCTATCATAGGTATTACTTTGTGGATTACATCGCCAAAAATGCATTTGTGATCTGTCTGAGCTTAGCCATTTTAAACCCCGCCATTAAAACACATCAGCTCACAGCTGAGCAAATTCTCTGTTGGAACTATAAAAGATAAAATTCACAGCTGGTTATTGTGATAGGTGTTTTCTGTGTGTGCTTTGTGTTTTATTTACACATAGACACTGGGTCCTGTGGATCTGTGTCCCTGCTTGGGATGAGACACTTGCTCTTGGCGTCTTTGGAGCCCAGTGAAGCAGTTTTGGTGGGGCAGGTTTTCAACCTGTGGTGGCAGTTTTGAAATCTATCTGGTATCTGAGGGGATCACAGTTGATGCACTTAGCAGAAACATGGCCTGAACCTGGTGCATACATCCTAGCACTAAGCAGGTTTCTTCTGCCAGCCTCCTTGCTCTGCCAGCCAAGACAACTGGGTTGAACCCTTCCACAGATGTCTGGAAACACAACCAAGCCATTGCTGTCAAGGGCACGATGAACGAGTATGTTATCTTGTGTCAGCTGACTACTAGTAACACTCTGTGCAGCTTTTTTTACCTTGCTGCACCTCTTAGATAATGTGACTGAGCATATCCTTTACTAGAATATCCTTCAACAAAAAAGATACAAAGTTATTTCACATTGGTTGTAGAGAAAGAGACAATGTCAGGTCAGACATTGTCTTAGACTGACAGATGTGTTTTAAGATTCTCATGTACCTGGACTTTGAGAGAGTTGCAATACTTAATATTTTTTTATATATAGAGGTTGCAAGAATATATAGTTTGGTTTCCGTATATTAAAAGCCTTTAAACTTTGCTATCACACCTGTTCCAGCACCCCTTACATGTTTTATAACACATTTCAGAATTATGTCTGATGTGCTTGAAGGACACTAGAAGAAACGCCCATTTGCATTGTTCATTTGCCAGAGCAGCTAGTCATCCCTCCTGCTGAATATCTGTGTCTTTACTTCTAATTTTAATATGTCTGTAGTTCTCAGACCTTGGCTTTAAGGTGTTTCAATTCTGAAGAGAGGACTCCCAGCCTTTCCAAGGCCACTGACTCTAGCCTGCTCTCACGGTGGATGACATAGTCCCTTTCCTACAATAACGGACTGGAAAACCCATCTCTGCAGGTCTCTCAGTGGAAGGAATCCTTCTGCAGGCTGTCAGCAATTTTCCTGATTTTCTACCTGTGCCAGATTTTAATAACTTATTTAAAAACTGCTCAGCAAAGCTAAGGGTGGCAACATTCTAGCACAGGTCTCACCAAGAACCCTCATTTCTCCATGTGAAGGTACTTGGATGGCTGTTTATGACTCCTGATATTTCAGACTGATTATAGAAGAATGCTAATGACAGGAGGGGCTAATCCACAGCCCTGGCAGGTTATGAGCTTCCTTTGTTCAGTGAAATAAAGCACTTGGCCATATTCAGATAGTTCCCACTGCTATCACTGCCTTCTCCTGTCCTCTGGCCTTTCCAAATCCCACGCACATTGCACATTGCTTTGCCAGATGGCTACAGCCCAACTCTGATGTAGTCAGGCAGTTTCACTCCTCCCTCTTATAACTTCCCATTAATAGACAAATAAGGAAAACTAGGTCCAGAGTAGGATGCTACATTGCCGGTGGTGTTTTTAAACACTTTATTCTGCCTAGTCCAGACTGCTCAGTGCTGCTTAGAGTGTGCTGCGGGAATGCAGTCCTTTTTGCAGATCATCTGTGCGCAGTTTACAGCTTCCCAGGCTTTATTCACTGTTCTACAGGCTGAGAACTGCTGCTTCCAAGGGGTGTAACTTCCGTTGTCTATGTGCCAACAGATCCCACCAGACAACAAGGGAGAGAGGAAGGAGGGAAGGAAGAGAAGTAAGATCCATTATGAGGCTAAAGTGGGGAATGCCTACCCTACATTTGGATGCTTGGGGAGCCCGACTCAGCTTCTTCACTACCTGGAATTTATCTGCTATACTTAAGCATTGCTCCTGGATACAGCTCAAACCAGTAAACATTGTGCTTTCAGCAAGTGACCACAAGGAGCCTGAGCAAGATAGAGTCAGGGTTCATCTTCCACCTCAGATGGGTGTTGGTAGAAAGGCCATACGACACCTCTCCTTGTACCTGCCCCCAGTCCTCCTCTGCACACCTTTCTGAATGTATTCAGCAGTATGCTTGTCAATATAATGTCTTAGTCCAAAACCTGTGGCTCAGGCAGTAGACACAGACTTCCTATTCATAGCAGTGGCCAGTAGCCCCAGGCTTATCTTCTGTGAGGGTAACATGGATTCAGGAGGAGTGCTGTTCCCTTCTTTCCACATAGGAGTAGTGCACTCAGAACATATGCAGTGACCACTGCCCAGGTGACAGAGGTGTTGCAGAAGTAAATTCCAAGGCTGAAAGAAGGCTGACCTACATCCAGACTTAATGAAGAAAACATCTTTTTATGAGTGGGAGAAAGTAAACTTTACAGGAGATGTATTCTGGGAAGTCCTTGTAGAGAGGGCAGCAGGTTGACTGTGCCAAATTTTTGGAAATGCCAAATTTTTGAGAGGTGGAGCACTCTATGATGACACTTCTCATTAACACTTCAGTAATATGTCTGTCCCCAGTGGCTGTGCATCAGCCTCACCTTGACAGGGACCAGGACCACCCATTGTGTCTGCACTTGAGGTAGCACCCAACAGACCCTTCCTGGCCTTTCCTGCAGATCATGTATCTCCAGCACCAGGAGGAAACTAGGGCTTTTCTCAGTACCATGCCACAAGCCCCAGCATAGAATCATAGAATGTATTGGGTTGGAAAGAACCTCTAAAGGTCATCTAGTCCAACCCCCCTACAATATGCCTGAGTCCTACCAAGTCTTCCTCCCAATGGATAAGTAGAAGAACTCTCATCCCGAGAAGACTCACTCCCAAACCTTGTTCCATACCTTTTCCACGGAATTTGTGTCAGGCAGAGGCAGGGAATCAGTGGCAAACCAGCACTCATGGAGACCGTTTTCAAAGAGTGTCTCCAGCATGGACATTGTCTGTCTGGTACAATCATTTCTTAATTCCTATTAACTGTAAGGCAGAGTGTCCTGTCAGCTCTTCTGCAGGTGGTGATAACGAATCCTTTCTAACAATTTCCCTTCACCATACTTCTCCAAGCTGCTGGTTCATCTGGTGCCCTTAGTGGCTAAGACAGAAAACAGCCTGGTTTTGTCCCCTATGTTTCATTGGTAATATTATCCCCCAAGGCTCTATACCTGTAAGAGTTGCTACATGTATTTGGCTTGGATCCGTGAGCTACATCCCATGTTAGTAATAAAGAGCAGCCTCTCTTGATCTTTGCTCTTGAAGAAAAATTTCTCAGCTGATCCTGTCTCTGAAGCAGGATGATCTGTGCAGCACCACACTGCAGCTGCCAGCTCTGAGCCCCAGATGCCACCACCAGCGAGACGTGCCAGTCTTGCCTTCACGCTCTCCTGTGCCTTGAGCAACACACACTTCCTGCTTCAGAGAACTGCCACCCGGGGGCTGACACACTGCTACGGTGGCATTACAGAAAATGCTGCTGCAGCAGCTGCTGCCACTCTGCTCTCCACCCCAAATGGTGCAGCGAGCTGTGTGATAAAATGTGTTTATCACCTCTAGACCTGTACAGTCAATTTAGGACCCATCAGCCTTGACTTACCCACCCTGACAGCATCGCAGCCATCCTTGCCTGTCTGTGATGACAACTGAAACTGGTCCCATCTTTTATGAAAACCTTCCCCCCACCACCGCCTCCCAAAATGAAGTGGCACATGTCTCATAAACCTTGCTCTCTTGGCTCTGGTGGGAGATGTCTGTCAGGGCAGAAAGACAAGAGGAACACATTCAGGCACAGATGTACACCAAAGCAGACATAACTGCAGAAAAAAAGGGGGAAAAAAAAGTTGGCTAGGGAGCAAATATTTTTAATAGTGTTCCCTTCAACAGAGCCTAAAGAGAGGTAACACTTCATTTTACCTTTTCTATTAAAGAAAAGAGCTCACCAGTGTCAGTTGTGTGCAGGTGCTATGCACAGTGGGAAACAAACCAAACCAGCATGTGTTCTTTGAAATATTTATTTTAAACAGACATTAAGTATTTTCAGCTTTTGGAGAATGTGCCTCAAAATAACAAGTAGATAAAATATCACCATGCTGTGCGAGGGGGAATATGTGTGGCTATCTTCTGTGATTTCATACTAATATTTAGCTATCATTTAGCACTCTCTCTGCTGACCCCACTGTATAAGCACTCAGGAATTAACCAGCACGCTTCCTGCTATGCAACAGGTAGGCAATAATGCTCTTACTGTCCCTGGGCTACAGATAAGGAATTTAGACTGTGAGAGGATAAAGCTTATCCAGACTCACTCGGGAAGCCTGTGGCAAAGTGGAAAGCAGGATCAGTTTCTGCAAGATGTGTTCACTTTTCCCGGCTCTGCCTTTAATGTTACAGTCTGAGACATGTAAGACTTCAGCGCAGCCCTGACTGGAGAGGAGTCCACCTGCAAAAACTCCTAAAGCTGTTTCACACCACTGACAGTTCCTGGAGCAGACGAAGCTCAGAGGGGAGCTGCGGGAGTGCTGTAAATCAGGACCGAGGCATATTGGCAGAGCTTTGTGGGAAAGCTTGCCTGGGGTATGCCTGTTACTGCTTGTTTTTCTCAGTGCTTTTAGCGTTTCTTGTTCTTTATGGGGAAGGACTGCCCCCACTCTTCCTATGCTCATCGTTCATTAATCGTCCAGTTTAATTGTCACACATAGTTCAGTTTTGGAGGGGGTGTGAGAATAAGCAGATTATGAACATTGCACTAATTTCCTGTGGAGGGCAGCTACAGATATGCTGTTGCAGGAATGGCTTGTGAGTTTCCTACAGCCTGTTGTGCCCCAGCAGGGACATTGTCCCTTACCTGCACTTCACGACGGAGCTGCCCACCTCTCTCATTTCATCCCATTTGCCTTTACTGCCATTAGAAGAAGAAAACACAGAATGGTTCTCAAAAAAAAAAAAAAAAAAAAAAGAACCGTGAACCCAACAAAATTACACATGTAAGGATTAACTTCTCACCTTTTGCACTTGATTTTCTTTAAGCTTTGAGTGATGAGGAAACAGAGGTCATGGACCACTGAGATTATGTTCACCACAGGAAATGATGTGCAGCAAAAGGCAATCTTCATGAGGAAATTAGTCAAATCTTGTTAAAACTTCATCTTAAGGACTGCATTTTTTTCTGCAAGGATGTCATCAAACTTGGGAAGGTACTAAAAAGTACTGTCCCATTTTTCTCCTGAAGGAATCAATAGATGCAACTACAGTTAGTAAAAAAAACAGGCTTAGGGAAAGCAACAGCATTTTACTGGCACAATATTAAAAACGTTTTGGCTTGTCTATTGAAAGACAAGAAAGTTTATTCTCTCTGTTGCATGGAAACTGTATATGGCCCGTTGTTTTCATAGCCCAACATGTTCTTATTCCCTTGCATAAAAGTCATTCACTTAAACTGCTGCAACATTGCTTCCTCTTTTAAAGCAGGCGGTGCAGTGTAGTCCTGACTATCAGAGCTCACATCTAACACAAAAAAACAAACTGCATGTTTTTCCAGGTGCTACCATCTTGGAAACAAGGCACATGGGGACTAAAAAATGTGTTGCAGGACTTAACATGAGGCCTACAATTAGAATTTTTTATTGAATCTCGTTATTGCAAACTGCTTTCAACTGAAGTGTACATTTGTTTAAACACCTTCAAGTTAATATTTGCTCTGGCTGTTGAAGTAATGTATATTCTCAACATCAGTAGAAGAAAACAGTGCAGCATAACTTCTTGTAACTGAAGTGCTTTATTTAAACCTGTGTCATTTTTCAGAGATGAGCAATTGAAGAGATACTGCAAGTATTTTAAGTATGCAGGATAAAGTTTCTCCATGGAAGCATGCCGTGTCGTACACAAGCAACGCAGCACATACATCCCAGCTCAAGCACATGCAGGTACATACGCACAGTGTGATTCTGAGTTCCTGTGTAACTCAGGCAAATTGCCATGGGCCTGCTTTCCAGAGTTATCTAACACTTGTATCTTCTGCTGGCTTCAGACGGAGTTGACTCTGAGAGTTAAAACATCTCTTTAGCTAGAATTTCAAAGGAGTCTGAAGAAGCCATGCAGACCATATGCAAAACTCTCCTGGCTTCCTTGAAAATAAGCTTTTGGTTCCTAGTCTTCCCCTGCAAAGGTGGGCAATGAAATTGCTTTTTTTCCTAACATTTCTTTGTCTGTTTTACATGTTCATACAATGCTTAACCCACCGTGTCTGAACCCTTCAGGTGTTACTCTGGTTTGAAGAGCATAATACGTAGAATCCAAACAGGACAATGCCACGTTCCCAACTGTTGTCTCATGGACCTCAAGGTTACAGAAAACAGTGACTGACACTGCAGAGAAATTCCTGGAACATCTCTCATGGTAAGATTGGAGCCCCAACATGTCACTGTGAGCTGGAAAAAGACTTTTGGCCCATCCAAGGATGTTAGTGAGACTCAGTCCAGCTTGAATATTAATGTGGGGACTCCTTTTCCATTAGATCGTGATAGTTTAAACATTAAGTGCAGAAAGAGAATTTGATGTTAGGAAATTCTGAATGCTGTCTAGTTCTGGGTTTAACCAGAGCATACAGCCCATATATGCACACACACATGAGCATACACACACACATTACACTAGTAATTTTCTGTACTGCAACAATCCTCAGATAAACACCAGGAAAATCCATAAAATAAACAAAATTGGAAGTCCTTAAAATGACTGTGTGTTGAGTCCTTATCTATTTTCTTGGATTTTTATCTTAATAACTGGTATTTCTTAATTATCAGACCTTCATGCATAAATATCAATGTGTCCTTGACAGCATCTACTTTTTTTGCACTTCTTGTCATTTCTAGTTGCAGATTGGTTTGGAAATGCACAGTAATAGTAATATTAAAGATAAACCTAGCAACACAATGTGCATTTGATCTAAAACCTGTGGCTCTAGGCTGGAATATGTGGAAAATTGCTAACTCAATACTGTGTTGGAAGAACATGAAACTGCTGGTACATTTACAGTTGTGTATACTGTATCTACCATATTATCAGTGTA
>JAVSBS010003338.1:442-14747 GCA_033124195.1 Coracias cyanogaster
TCCATCAGCCAAGGGTCCAGCACTTGGGGCGTGGGCCAGTGACTCACCTCCACACGTCTCCTGTATTCGCACCACATCGCCGATCTGCAGGGAGAGCTGGGGGGCTGGTAAATATTCAGCGGTGCCGGGGCTTGGGGGGGGCGTTATGAGGTGGGAGGAACGCGGAGCTCTGGGTCGAGGCTGTAACGTGGCTGTCGTGACCTCCCTCCTCGTCCACCCGGTTTTTAGGGGTACACGGCAGCGCGCAGAGGCGGGGGGGGAAGCGCATTTTGGGGGGAGCGATGTGCTGGGAGGAACAATACCAAAAGTTGTCTGAAATGGTAATTTCCGTTTCCTATTTCATCATCCCCGGGTAGGCGTTAGCCCTGCTGTGTGTGCGCAGAGGATGGAGCTGAACCGAGAGTCAAGCCTGGCTGCTCTGCGCTTACTTAGTCCTTTTCCAGTTTAATCTTTAAATTACTTGCTATTTTTCTCCTCGGAGAAGCCTTTGTGTGCCGGGGAGGGGCTGCTCGACACCTTTGCCCCTTAGCAAAGAGGAAGGGGGAGGGAAAAAAAAAAAAAGAAAAGAAAAAACCCACCCCAAAGAAATCCCAACCCAAAACAGCTGCACTTCTGCAGTCCAGAATTAACCTCCCCCAGCCCGGTAGATTGATGGCGTGTTTAGAAAGGCAAATCGCTGCTCTCCCCCCAGCCCTCGCCTCCAGGAGCAGGGATGAGCCGAGCCCTGGGTGCCCTCTGCCCTTTCCCAGAGAGAGCAGCTGTCCTGCGAGGGGGTGTGCGGGCAGGGAGGGGGGAACCGGCTCTTCATTGAGGCCCAAGGGTCGGTGTGTGCACGGATTGGCTTCTGCTCTGCGCTCCCAGATCTGTTTTGATATCCAGTTGCAGGAAAGGGTTCCTCCCCCCTCCTGGTTTTGTACACAAAGTACTCTCTTACCACTGGGGACATGGCCCTATAGGCAGAGAACACATTCCAGGCAGCTCTTGAAGCAAAATTCCCTCCTGAGAGGGCTTCTGAAATGGGGTATAGACTTGTCGGTTCTTTTTTTTTTTTTTTTCCTGTGTAGGCAAAGATATTTAGCTGGAAACGTCTTGTGAATGTAATGCTTTGTGCTTTCCTGAAATGATGAAATTCAAGGAACTCGGAGTTTAATGTATTTTTTTCCTTTTTTTTCTGGCTTGTTCAAAAAATGGAACGTTTTTATATAATCACTCCAATTACTTCCCTTTTCTTGGGGGGAAAAAAAAACCCCACTCCATGGAGTCATGGAGAGGGGAAAGGAGATTAACTCTCGCATGTTTTCAAATGGCCTTGATACATTCTTTTGTGCGTGCTCTACCAGGAACTAAATATTTGACTTGATTAACTTAAAAAGTTGGCATTTTTACAAAATGGCCTTACTGGCAGATGAAAAGTGAGCCTTAGAGCGCTTTTAGAGGGGGGTGAGACCTCAGTGGGCTTCTCTGTCTAGGCAGGGACCTCTTGGGCACCGAATGTTGTTGTGGAACATCACACCAAAGCCACGGGGCCTGTTTTCTTTGTGGGAAGCGCTCTGTTGGTGGAAGGTCTTGATCGGAGGGTGTGTTGGGCGCTCTGGTTGAGCTGCGCCTTAAGCACAGTTGCCCCCATGGCCTTGGTGCGTGTCCCCAAAGCAGAGCCTTGTCTGTGCTGCCGTGTCCCTCCTGGCGCCCGCTCCTGCTTAGGTGTGTCTTGGGTATGTGAAGCTTGGCTTTGTTTCATGCAGAGGTGCTCTGGGGCTCTTGGATTATAGGAGAACTTGTCAGTCCTAAAGGAGGTAGTGCAGGAAGGTCTAAAACTTGCCAGGGCACATCTTGTCTGTGCCCTCCGTGGAAAAGGGAGGTCTGGGCTCCTGGAGCTCGCTGGGACCCGGTGTTGGTCGGCGAGCTGGGACTTGCATCATCTCCAGGCTTGTCTGAGTCAGTGCTAAGGGTTTGTTTGCGAAATTCGCAGCGGGCTGAGTTGCCCAAAGAGCCAACAACACCTTGGAGTTTCTGCCCCCCAACTTGATCTCTTCCCAAGGATCTTCTGCTGATTCCTGCTCTGAGCGCTGGTTCCAGGAGCCCCGGCCATGTGGGCGTCAGCGGCTTGGAGGGGCTGGAGACTGGGGATGTCAGGTTTAGCTTTCACAATTGGTTTTACCCTTCGGTTCTGCTTCTGCTTTTAAGAATGAACTCTTGTCCACGTCTCCATTTCATCAGAAACGTGGCTCAGAGTGAACAGATACTTTTTAACGTGCTGCGTTTTGTTTTTGTGATGTTGTAACAGCATTTGCTCAGATTTAAACATACAGATTGTCCGATGTGAATGTTGCTTTTGGACGGGGGAAGAAAACTCAACAACACAAACCCCTTCCAGCAAAGCGCCGGGCTTCGTTTCTTCCTTCGTGTGTGACAGGCAACCTGTAAAGATTATTTTATTTTCTACTTGCGTTATAATGGACTAAGTCCACCCCAAAACGCTTTCAAAGAAAGCGAAGCGTGGCACAGCGTCGTGCAGCTGCTCAGTAGAGCAGACAAATGTATTTCTCTAGGGTCAGCGGAGACTAGTCGTGTTAATCAATAGTGTACCAGCAGCGTTCCCTTTGCAGTAAACCAGATGGGCTGCTTACAACTGGTGGTGATTATTTTAACTGTGTAATTGTAACATGGCTGCACGATGACAGTGTTTCCTGCAGACACTTCAAAGGCAGGCTCCTGACAAGTGTATCTTTACAGCGTTTAATCTGTACTCTTTGTCTTTATGTTGTGGCTTTTGGATATGTTTGAAGTACTCTTTTTTTTTTTTTTTTTTGACCTCCTGTTTTTCTCTATGCTAAAAGAAGGCAATATTCTAATAATGAGGTGTCTCAAGTACGGGAGTAAGCGCAGGATTTTGGTGTGTTGGTTTTGGTTAGTTTTAGTTCCATGCGGTGACTGAGCCCAAAACTAGGAAGAGCTTCAAGTTACTGTGAGGAAAGGGCAGTATTTTTTTTGGAAGTAGTGCTTGAACCTTCTGTAAGTGGGCATGTGGCTTTGTTTTGGGGAAAAGACATTCAGTGGTGGCTTGGGTCTTAACTGGGACAGCCTAATTACTGAGTGAAGAAATGCTGGTGCGAGGGAAGGGAACACGCAGGACCGGAGCTGGTTAATCCCAGTTTCTCAGATGACCGAGGGACAGCTTGGCTCTTCCTCTCCGTGCTCAGTACCTGCGTTGCAGGCTGGACTATCTTCCTTGTGGGTTGAAATTCTTCCTCGGTATGAAGATTTGATGGTGGTAGAGGCTTAGCAAGTAGCGACAGGTACTGCTGCTTTCCAGTACAGCAAAGCAAATAATGCTTGGAACTGTTTACGTGGTGGTTGTTGTTCTAATCCTATTTCCTTGGTGAGGCTCCAGTAAAGGTGGTTTGTCTGCTCCCTCCATCACCAGGGAGGCTTGGCTCTATTCCGGTTGTGAAAGGCAGTGGGGAGAAGCTGGTGTCTCCGTAGCAAAGCTTTTAGTGTTTCGTGATAAACTCACATATATTTTTACCCCATCTAATTTAAAACAGTCTGCACGACGCTTTGCAGGAATGATTTGTATGCAGCTTTTAAGTCTTGTCTTTTTCCTGCGAGAGAGATGAGCTTGTACCGAGGGCACGGAGTGCTGGGATTCTCAGCTGAGTGTTACGTAATTTGTATGCCACCGATGCATGGCCATAAAATACTGGCATCAACGTTAAAGGAAAGCTTGTGTAGTCCATGATGTGAAGTCACGAGCATCCCCAGCAGTGTGGGTTTGTGCAGCTAGAGCCTTAATATGCGCTTGGGCAAAACGCTGGGTTTGGTGTCCTGCTGCGAAGGAATCTGTCGGTGCCCGCGGTCTGGAGGCTGGCTCTGGGTGTATTTGCCTGTACCTGGAATTTTCAGGCTTTCCCCAGTGAGAACTGATGTTTCCTGGTGTGTTTTTCTCATTGGGTATTGAAAAATGTTCGTTTGTCTGAGCCTGGGTGGTGGCGCTCACTTCATCTGCGGCTGGTTATAGGTGATGCCAATTTGTAATCCTTTACAAGTGTATAAAAAAAAATAAAAAGAAGCTTAAATGCTAATAGCAGTGAGAAATCTGTTCAGCGCGTAGCATGTGTGAAGAAAGCAGGCGCACACGTTGGGCTGCATAGCCTCCGTCAGCTGAGCTGAGGGCTTTTAAAAATCTGCTCTAATTTTGATGCTGTGTGTGGAATGGCTAATCCCATAAAAGCCTCGCACCTTTTGACAGATGAAACGCTGCTGTTCTTAACTTATTTGTGCAAAATATTTTTAGAGATGGTATTAGCCGTGTGGCTCCGAGGGTAATGCAGTCCTTACACGAGAAAGATCTTGCTTTGATCTGACAGCTTTCAAGATCCATTTCCAATCACTGGGTTCCATTAGCTCTGTTTGTAATGGTGCCCTCAGACTATTTTTTTTCTGTTTGTGTGGCTCTTTAGGGTGTCAACATTTCTGCGTATATGAGTTCCCTTTAATAAACTGAAGGAGTAATTGGGGTCAGCAAAGGAAATAATCCTGTTAGAAGGTGCAGTTAATTATATTGAGTATTTTGGCTCCAAAACTCTTCCTCTTGATTCTTTCATGTTTTCCCTAAACTGCAGGATGTCAGGAAATTATCAAATTGCCACCAAAATAGGGCAGAGTGGTGTTTGTACGGTTAATTTTGGGAGGGTCATGTGAGTGCAACCACAGGTGAGCAGCCTCTTCCTCCTCCTGCCTTGTCACAGCCTCCAGCGTCATCTCCGTGGTCCTGCACCCATCAGATGCAGGAGCGTGGAGCCCAGCAGCACCCAAGGGCAGGCGATGGGTGCTGGCTGTCTACCTTGCCAGACCTCACGTACCAGAAGCCGTCTGGGGTTTTCCTGCCCCTTTCAGTTTTGGTAGTGAAAATGTACAAGCTCCTAAGGAGGACTTATGAAACCTCTGCCTCTTCTGGTGAGTTTTCATGGAGTTTGTGGTGTACGTTCCGCTCGTTGCTGTGAGCAGAGGCTGAAATGGCAGCTCGAGAGGGCCGAGGAGTTGGGAGATGCAACCCCAAAGGGAGCAGAAAGCGTGCGGGAGTCTGTAGCGTTGTGAGGTAGCAGTGACGGAGGGTGGATTGGCTCTTGTAGCCAGAAGAAAGTGATGTTTTTTCTAGGTCAGGGTTGAAGGCACTGTCAGGGTGGTGATGTGAAGCATATATTCCTGTCTGCATTGTCCCTGCCATATGGATGTGTGCAGGGCTGCCCTTGGCATTCAGGCAGTGAATTATTTATCCTCGCCAAATCCGTAGGCAGCCTTTCTTCCCCTGTCTCTAAGAAAACCAAACTTAGCCCGTGAGTATTTTGAAAATAAAGCTTCCACTCTAAGTTATCGCAGTGGCAGGAGCAAGCTATCGATTGTGTGTTGCGTTTGTATCGGTAAACCGAAGGTTACAGCATTGGGTGTTTTGTGGAAATGCTGAAATATTAATTCTGCTGTTAGGTGCAGGAGTGTCCACGCTGGCGCTGGGTTCCCCTGCGACTGAAAGGCACGCCTGCTTCTTTAGCCACAACATGTACAGACTCTGAAAACGGAAAGGGTAGAAAACTTTTTAGTATGTGTTAAAAGCAGCTTTGTCTCGACCGTGTGCTGAGGGGACTGATGTTTTTCTTGTGTGTGCTGAGGAAGCATCTCCTTTCCTCCTGCATTGTGTTGGATTTGCTCTGAGAACCCTGCTAAGGTGGTCCTCATTTGGGTGGTGGGCTTCAGGTCCTCAGCTGAGGAGATCAGCGTCTGGGGGTGTCACGGTGGGGGGTGAAACGGCTGTGGCTGATCAGGAGGGAGGGGAAGCAAGCACTGAAGGAAGCTGGCTCTGTAATTATTTTTTTTTTAAGAGCCTGACAGCTTTGCAGTGTAGAAAAGGTCTAAAATAATTTACCATTAGAGCAGCATAAAGCTGCTAAAATTGCGTCACATGCCTGGCGAAGAAGGGAGATGTTACTCTCTAAAAAATTCACCAGGATCCAGAGGCAGCCTGTCCCTGAAGGCTCGACAGCCTGTGCAGAGCTGGGCTTTCCAAGTACTGTGCTGCTGCTCTGAACGCCTTCATGTGAAATGAAACGCCTGAAAAAAACCCACATTAAATAGCTTTAAAGGAAAATAAGGTGAATGGAAACTTCATTATGAAGTCTCAGATGCTTAGCTGCAGTTCGTGGTGCATCTTCGTTTAAATAAAGCAGCCGTGGAAGCGCTCCCCTCCCCCTGAGCACCCAGCCTTATCAGCTTATCTGGGCAGGAGTTCAGAGCCATAAAAACCATATCCTGCTTACACCTTCCAGCCTATCCTATGACCTGCTCTGTGTAAACAAGTTGTACCAGGAGCTCCAAACTACTAGTAAGTAGCCGGGTTTTCTGCAGGCCGGTTAGGTCCAGGAGGAGCCGAGATAAAGTTCCAAGAAGTTGGGAATGGTCTGCAGAGAGCTGCCTGCTGCAGGGAGGAGGTGAGGGAGATGCTGGCTGTGGCAGAGACCGTGTCCGGTGGAAAGCGGCGATCTTTTTGGGTAGACTTTACACTTTGGGTCCGGCGTTCCCGCGTTGCGCAGGACGGCGGCTGTTGCAGATTGTGAAATGTCAGCGTTGTCGTAACAACGCGCACCGCTTGCTGCACCGCCTGGCGTTCCGCCCTTGCGTCAGGTCTGGGGTGGACTGGAGATGTAAGCCTATTTATAAAGTGTCTTTAGATAGATGGATGAGATTAGCCGTGCCGATGCTGGGAAGAGGTAGAGGTAGATGCGGGGAAGAGGGGGTGTGCGTGTGGGGGGCGAAACAAACATCCTGCTCATGGCTGTACTGTGGTGGCTTAAATACCACTGGGTGAGCTGGTGCTGCTCTAGTTACAGTGCTTGGCCGCTTCCCATAGCGAGCTGTCTCCTTGGTTTCATCTTGCAGCTCGGCAGAGGCAGTTACATTTACCCCGACTAGATTGCGGGTCTGTAATGAGCAGGTCTGTGTATTTTTGTGTGTAAAACCTTAGCTGTCAGAGCGGTCCAGGAGTTGAATGTGCTAGCAGTAGGCTTGAAGATGAAAGTCTGGTCTCCTTGAACGTTGACCTTTTCATTCCAACTCGTGCGGTTTCTTGTCCTTCCAACTTGGAGAGGACATGTGAGAATATGCTAGTTCTGAAAACTGGGATAGCTGCTGTATCTTCTCCAGTTTCCTTCCTTGGCCTGGCTCTCAGCACACAGCGGGGTGCTGCGTGATGACGGTCCTGGCCTCTGGTCTGTTTGACACTCTCTGTTTTGCCAGCAGCCCCTTTCTAACCGGGTTCTGAGGTTCCTTGCGATACTCGGAGCGCTGCTCTCTTGTCGTGGGTGATGGTGGCAAATAAAATTCCTTTCTCCTTTGATCAGCACTGGAACCAGGGCGTTAAACTTGTTCTGTGGTGAGAGCTGACTTGCCTTGGAGTTCACTCTCATCCAGGGGAGAAGAGATGAGGGGAGAAGTCAACCTGTGGCCTCTTCCTGGTGTGCTGAGTAGTGCTCCTTAGTTACAGCTACAGGTTGTAGTCTTAAAATGTGGCATTTACTTCTGCAGTCTGTTCTGTCTGTGAGCTTTCCCTTCCTCACCCACCATAACATTTCTTCTCCCTTCTGTCTGTCCCTCCCCCTTCTCCGGAGCCTCATCTGATGGAGGTTCTGCTCAGCTCTCTGCTCTCACTTTGGTCCTCCTCATCCAGGATTCTTGTCTCTAATTTTAGCCTGTCTGCCTTTTGATGTTCCCTCCCGTCTGTTCCTGCCTTTCTCCTTCTTTCTGAGATCATCCTGCATCTCCATCTTCCTCTCGAGATCTGGGCCTTGGTTTTGCAGGGTGGGAGGAAAGCGCTTGACAACGGAGCGAAGCTGCAGTAGTGTGGAGAGGTGAAGGATCCGAGGGCGTGGAGACTTCTGCCAGGGCTGAGTCTGGGGTGCTGGCAGCCTGGGCCTGCTGTTGTGCTTACTGTTAACAGCTCCTTCCCTCTTCTGCGTCACCACCACCATCTATTGTCCCTGGTTAGATCAGCTCTTTGAATCTTCATCCAGAGGATCCCTCCTGTGTTTGAATGATGGGGCTCTCTTCCGTGGCGTTGCCAGCACTAGTTGGAGGCAAAATGTAATCGTATGGAGCGGTGCGGGTGACTGAAATCCTCAAGAATCCTTCTCCTGGTCTCCTCAGAGCTGTTCTCTTGTCCATCTGGTGCGAGCTCGCGGATGCTAGCCCCAGATCAGGGTGCGGGGGGGGTGCTGGCAGTGCTGCGTGGAGTATTGCCTGGCAGCCTGGCCTTCCCCGACCGCCTCCTGCTTGCCAGGCCATGAAAGCTGCGAGCTGCACAGTCTCCTCTACAATTTTACTTGTTAGCATGCGTTTGCGTACGTTTACAGCGAAAATGGCTTTCCTAGCGGAGATGCGTTTGGACGGAGTAAGGCAGCTCTCCGCAGAAGGACGTGATGCCCAGCAACCGTGAGCAGGGTACCCAGCACCCCCAGAGGTGGCTTGGCCTGGCGGGACTCACCAGCCTGGAGACTGGTGAGGATGGTGTGTGGCCGCATAATCCGCTTTGTGCTCGGAATATAAATACTCGCTGTTGCAGACATGCAGCCCGTGGGTTTAGAAGTTCCTTTTGTGCAAACAGCATTCGACCCCTCCACGCTGCAGCGAGGAGCGGCAGTGGAAACCCAGCCCTAGCAATTAGCGTAGGTTTAGAAGGAACCTAGCAACTGCTCCTGTAGTTCCATCCGCAGGCTTTTTATTATTTATTTTTTCAGTCTGAGCTTTGTAGCTGGTTTTTTTGTGTTGTGTGGAGATGGCCTGCGTATCGCTGTGGAGGGGAAGGAGTAGGGAGCCACGGAGCAGCGACTGAATGAGTTGAGCTGATCACGGTAACGTTACTGTGGGCTCCAGCCAGCGATCCTCAGGGAAAGCAGAGCATGACTGGAATCTGCGGTGGTATGTGAACTCGGTGCTTGTGGGTAACCTGAGCTCACCTGGAAAGAGGTTGGTTACCCAGATACTCTCTGACTTGTTGTTGTCAACACTCGCACCAAGTGACTAACGAACGATGCTCTCCGCGAGCGTGGTTATGTAAAACGTTAATGCAGCTTTATAACGCGCGCGGGGCTTTCAGTCGAACTTCAAAGAAGGTGGTTCGCTTTATGGTTGGACCTCTGAGCAGTTTTATGTGCAGGGTGGAGCGAACTCGTGGAGAATATTGCAGTTTTCCCACCGCCATAAAAAGTTATGATCCTCATGATTCAAGTATTGTTCTGTAGGTGGAGGCGAGAGACAGATGCAGAGGTCAGTGGGAGCGCGTTCGGATGTGCCAGCGCAGTGAATGCTGTCCTCTGTGCTCCAGCCCGCTGAGACGGGTTCAGAAAGTGCCTTGTGCTCTTTGTGGGTCTTCCCAAGAACCCTGCACCTGTGCCGCTTGTGGAACAGGCAGGCCATTTCCATGGGAAAGGAACTTGGCAAGGCACCGGGAACGCGGCTGAGAGGGGGGCTTCTTTCCAATGCAGTGTTTTAAACTGTTCTTGAAACGTGGCGCTTCAGCGTGGAAAAGAGACTGTAAGTTGGTTTATAACCTACTTTCTTTCTTTGGGCTTTTCTTTGGGGTATGAGCCAAGCGAGTTGAAATAAGTGACTGCCTCTTGAGCGCGCCTCATTCCAATTAACTTCACTTGTGCTTCGGAAGATACTTAAAAATGGAGGTATTCCCCAAGAAAAAGGAGCATTTGGGCAAATTGATCACAGTGGGAGAGCGGGATGACCTTGTGAAGCCTTCACTGTGGGCTTTTCTAAAAGCATCTGACCCCGGCTTCGCGTTGACCTGGGCTGCTGGTAGCTGATGAGCTGTAGGGCTCTGCGCTGGAGAGGCAGCGCCGCAGGTCCTGAGACGGAAAACCCCGTTCAGTTGTCAATAAGTTCTAGCTGATTAAAATAAGTCACTATTCCAGTTTCAGTCAGATCTCTCTAAATATTCCGAGTGACTTAGCCTCTCGTTTAGAACATTTTCTCCTGGGACGAGGAGGTATAAATGTGCTCTTTGTTTGCAGCCAGGAAAATGAAAGGATCACAACATTCAAAAACGTACACGTTGGATCTTCTGGAAAACCGCTTCTTAAAGCGTGTGTACTGCAGCTCAGTGTGCAGACACCTCTGTTGAGGTGGTCTGTTTTCCGTTCTGTTAGCTTGAAGAATTTTATTCTGAATACACCAAAACTTGGGGGGGGAAAAAAAAAGACCATGATCCTTATCTGCGGATGAACCATTAGCTGTCCCAGCCTGCCTTTTATTTATTTTTGTAAACACATGTGTGAGTGTAAACATTTTCTCCGGAATGGCCTTGCAAATGTTCCTGCATTAACATATATTGTCATGGAGAATAATTTTCATTTAACTGTAATTTGCTTTATATTTTCCTCCCTGGTTGCCATAGCAACGCAGTCCGATGTGGCAGCGACTACTCACAGGAGCTGGGTTATGCATTGCCTTTATAATGGACCTCTGTTAATCACGCTGCAGCTCTCGCTCAAGGAACCGGGGTTATTTGCAGGAGACGCTTGATTTATATAAACTATAAGACGCCTGTTGGTACCTCAGCTTAATATTCAGAGTTACCGAGGGTGCTTCTCTGTTCTGTGGAAGTTTTGTCATAAGAGCTGTGTATTATGAGGACTGTGGAATTGAGATACAAATATATATTTACCTAAATTAACATCAGCTAGACTTTATTTTCAATTTTCTTTTGCTGTCGTAGCCTAACTAGTAACACTCTTTCCTGTGGTTCAGTTGAAATGTTTGAAGCACAGCAACAAAGTGTGTGTTGGCCTTATCTGTGTGCAAAAAGTTGCCTTGCTTTTCATAATCAGGTGTCCATGTCTTTATGGTGGTGGTTGCAGTTGGACAAACACCTCCTCATCCACCCCGAGCCTGTCGTCTCACAGCAGTGAGCTTTGTCTAACAGCGATACCAAAGCACTTCATCATCCTTATGAGGAAAAAAAAAGTTTCCTTTTGGGTAAGAGCAGATGGAAAGGGGGTGAAGATGGATTTTAGTCCCATTTGTTGCCTGTCTGTGGATTTTAGGTCTATTTTGCACCTCTTGTTTTTGGTCGCCTTCTCTGTGCCTGCTTCATGCCATGGCTGCTGTTCCTCTGAGCTGTGCCCGTGTTTAATTTACTTCTCCGCAGGACCCCCCAGGCTCAGCAAATGCAGATGTGAGCATTCTATCCACAGCAGCTGGCAGTGGGAAGCTGGTTTTGCAGCTGAAGGTCGTGGGGCCCTCCCAAGGCAGAGGGGATTTAAGGCTTTAGATACAAGCCCTAGCTTGTGGTGGGCTTTGCCCTCGTCTGAAGGGCCGGGGAACCGTGCTGGATCCTGTACGCGTGTAGAAGTGGGTGCTGGGTGCCGCCTTGTCTTTGCTGGGACTTGGTGGGTGAAGCACAATGTGGTCGCTGAACCACCTCAGGAGGCCCTGTGAAAACAGAAGGATGCTGACCGCTGCCGTTGTCCACAGCTTGTTGAAACCTTGGGAGGACTTGCCTTCCAGCTACAGAGATAGGAATCATGGTGGCATCAATTCAAACTGAACTCGTTCGTTAGCAAATGATTCATTTTTGCTTAATGGGGTGAGCTAGAGGGGGGAAAATCAACCACATGGGATTCTCTTGTCTGTGCTGTTCCGTGGCAGAAACCTTAAATTGTAACTTAGAGATGTGAACTTCGCTCGCCTCCCAAACCAGCCTCCTCAGAACGCATTTTTAGCTCGGTTTGAGGTCTTACAGAAATGTGTATGTTGGCCCTTTGGCTCCTGCTCTCCGTGGTTAGACGCCAATTGCCGGTTACGTAAGTCCGGATTACTCCAGCACGTGGATGCTTTCAGATGCATATGGTCTCACAGTTATTTCTTGGTACTTTGCAGAAAGAATTGAGTAACATTTTGTTCTGTAATGCAGTATTAAGAAACCGAGCTTGCTTTTTTTTTCCCCCTGTAATGGCGTATAAACAAGTAGTGATACCATCCTATTTAAAGCCTTTGGAGGAGGTAGGGCCAAGGAGGGGCGTCAGGGCTGAATCAAGCTTTATTTTTCTGATACCTACACACCATATTTCAGTGCTGTTTTGTGTGCCTGCTGTGAAGTATTACCAGGGAAGTATTTTTTGAGGTGTAGAGGCACAATGCAGTGTGTGCTGTGGGCATGGAGTCCCTTGTTAGCAGCTCTTACTCACCCCTGCTCCTTTCTGCGTGTTTCTGTGCCTTTCCCTGTACAACCTTGGTGCTTCTTGCTGTCTACAGGAGGCTGAGGATTCATACCCAAAAGCCCATCAAATTTTAGGCTTGGCTGTAGTCAAGACTTGGGGATCTCGTGTAGATTTCTTGTACTTTTCCTCCTTTTTTTCCACCTGTTGTCACAAATGCTGAGAATTGACCATTAGCTTGTGTTCTTCAGTGACATTTAGGAGACTGGAGCGTCCCTCTTCAGAGGGGTTTGGTTGGACTGGATGATCTTAAAAGGTGTTTTCCAACCTAAACAATGGCACAGACTTGGAACACTTTCTGTAATTTGTAGGTTTATCGCATTTTAATTGCATTTTTGTCGCAAATCAAGTGTTCCACACCAACTGCTTTATAATTTGGAAGTGTTTTATTTGAGAGTCAAGTATCGAGATGTGTAACAGCATCATAAAATGAGGAAGCGGTGGTTTGAGCTGGTGGTGTTGGTAGTTCCAATATCCTAGGAGCAGCCTCCTGTGGGAGTGAAGGTGGAGGTGTGCGCTGGCTGGTTGGCCTGTAGTTCAGGGCGATGGTGTCACTGCATCCATACAAGTCGAGGGGATGTCGTTAGGTGGACAGAGCATAGCTGAGCAGTCTGCTTAACTTGTTTAAACCAACCAGCCAACCCAAGCCACCCATGAGCCCGTAGTCTGTGGTGAGTGGGTGTTTGTGGTGGCTGACCTGGAGACAGCGCCTACATTGTGACTTCTTCCCTCTCGCACACCTCTGAGGTGTTTTCTTCCAAAGGTGCGGCCCTGAAGGGCTGCTTGATGAATTGCAATGTGAGCACCGGCGTAGGTATAAACTGACGCCCGTGGTGACTAAGTGACCTTTGTGGGCTCATGGAATGGATTCCTTTACCTGATAATTGGGTTAAACGTTCATTCCTTAGCACCTTAGCAGGAGAAGAGCAGGGTGCCTTTGGTGGCGGAGAGCATATGTGACCCTTTCTGAAGCTTCACTTTGAGAATATCTTGAGGTTCGCTTATTTGTGCTTGGGCTTGGTCTGACAGCTAATATGTTACCTTATCAGAAGTCCTGAAAAAGTGTTAATTGTGGATAAAACGTTATAAAGCCAAACTGTCGTTTTGCTCCCTCCTTCTCTTGGCCGCTTGGGTTGACTTTGAGCCACTTCGCATCCCATGCAGCGCCTTGAAGGCCGTGTTTAATTTTAGCTCCCTTGATTGTGCTGGAGATCTGGATCTTTCGGAGGCAGCCTGGACATGGGGCTGTTACCGAGAAGATGGGGCTGAGACGTGGGGCAGTTCAGAGGAGCTGCCTTGTGTGCAGCCATGGGAGGAGGGATTTCTTCAGGGAGCGGGTGAATGTTTCCTTCTGCTCTGAACAGCCTCCTAATGAACTGCCCTCTCCGGGGTGCAGAGAGATTAACCTCCCACGGCTAACTGCAACCTGGGAGACTTCCACCATATTGCTGCCTTCACATGTTTGTAGCTAAAAATACACCCGTGCTGCTGCTCGGCGGACTCCAGGCAAGGTAATCCTTTTTTTTGTTTTGTTGTTTTTTCTTTAAGGAAACTGGTGTTGCTGGAGGAGCTATTGTGTGAATCGCGTTTTTGCTGTGCTGTATTCCCGTTTTGCTCCTTCCAACAGAAAAATGTGGTGGAAATAATTGTTCTGCTTGGAATTCCCTCGCTGACAACAATAGCAGCAACGGGGTGGGGTTGTTTGAAAGCGTTTAACGATGAAAAGTTTTGGAGGAGCAAGCTCTCCCAAGCTGCCCAGGCTTCACCACGTGGTTCCTCTTCGGTCTTCTGCAGCAACAGCAGCGTTCTCACAGCCGGCTGTTGGAGTCCTTGTGACCGCCTCTGTCTCTGCTGAGCACCACTGTGCAGGAATGCTTTGTCCGAATCGGGTCTCGCTTGCTCTGCTGCATTCCCTCACTCAGCTGCCTTCATTTGGTTGTAATTTAGCGCTCCTCTTTCTTCCGAGGAGGAAGCATGAAAGCCTACCAGGCTAACGCCTCTGAGCAGCACTCGAGTTATTGCTACCTCTGCCT
>JAVSBS010003339.1:0-22639 GCA_033124195.1 Coracias cyanogaster
TTGATGTATACCTGAAGCTATTTAGCTCCAGAACACTACCTATAGTTAAATGCACACAAAAAAAATCTCCAAGTAGGTCACGAGTTTCCTGTTCCTTGGGACACATCCAATAAACCGAGCACTGAGAAGCTGAGCCCCTCCTCATAAGTTCTTGAAGTCATTCACATGTTAGATGCTCATTCTTTTCTTTTTCTTTTCCCTTTGGTGGTCACCTAAATGTTCTCAATTCTTTGGTGGGATGGTCTCACTGCCTTTGTCTCAATAGACTCTGCCAGAAGTCTGCTCTGAGCAGGATGAGATGGATTTTCTGATGGAAGCATTGATTATCAGGTACAGTTAAGGGTTTTTATACTGATTGGGGGTAGGGGGGTAGAGAGCAATATAGGTAATAAGAATCTACTTGCTTGGATTCAAAAAGGAAATCTAGCCTTATTTTTCACCAGATGGCATATGAGTTACTGGTTTCAGCTACTTGTCCATCCCAATCAAGGTATCTGAGGTTCTTTTGTTGCACATCAGTTGTGGTTTGATGCCAGTAGGCAACTCAGCCCCACATAGCAGTGGGATGAGGAAGAGAATCAGAAGGGCAAGAAAACTCATGGATTAAGATTAGAACAGCATAATAGGTAAAGCAAAAGCTGAGTGTGCTGGCAAAGCAACATAAAGAGTTCATTCATGGGCAGGCAGAGGTTCAGCCACCTCCAGGAAAGCAGGGCTCCATCATACATAGCAGTTACTTGGGAAGACAAATGCCACCACTCTGAATGACCTCCCCCTTCCTTCTTCTTCCTCCAGCTTTTATTTGTAAGCGTGATGTTATATGGTATGGAATATCCCTTTGGTCAGTTGGGGTCAGCTGTCCCAGCCGTGTCCCCTTCCAAAGTTCTGTGCACCTCCAGCCCGCTCACTGGTGAGGTGATGTGAAAAGGCTTAATGCTGTAAAAACACTGCTCAGCAATACCTAACATATTAATGTGATATCAACACTGTTTTGATCATAAATCCAGAACATAGCCCCATATGAGCTACAGTGAAGAAAATTAACTCTGTCTACCCAAAACCAGTACAACATCTCAACAAAAATTTCTGCTGGTTGATTCTGCTGGTCGTGTTCAGAGTAGTAAAAAGGAACAGCATTTTTGTACAAACTGTTCTGCGTTTGAAACATTTTCCTTTTCAGAGAATCCCATTGCCCTCTTATTAAGTATAAATCATGTCCCAAAGCCCTTGCTAAAAGAAATTTTCAGTGATGAAATGGAAAACAATAGGAAAGCTAAAGATTAGAGCCATTCAGAAGTTTGGCCTCTGCAAGACCAGCACCAAGGTGGTACAACACAGACTCTGTGCCAGGGAGGTAATCTTCTAGGCTTGGATGCTAAGGCTTAAACTATATTATCTCCTATGAATCAGAATAAGAGTTTGGCAGCTGAAGAAGGAGAAGATGTGAAAAGCTTTTCCCATTGTGGCTTTCAGTCAGTAGCTAAGTGTACGTGCAGCCTTTTTGCTTTTCCTATTTGTAGAACTTGTTTGCCATAAGTGCTCTTTGAAGTGAGCTTTCACCCTTTCTGAGACTCTCTGAAACCTCTGCAGGGACAAGGTGGTGAATATGGTTCTGTGTGTGTCCTTGCACAGATGGAACACAGCCCTTCTCCCAGAGTAGCCACTTCTCTTAGATGTGTTCTGGCTTTTGATGTCTTTGCAAGCTTGACAGAACCTTTAAAGGTCTCATCTGCATGACCTCCTGACAGTGAACTATGAGAGTATAAAACCTGCCTGGAAAAGATAACAGACAGCCATTCCTATTACCACCTGTACTTTAAGTATTCCAGTCTTGGAATTTACTTAATTAACCCAAATCCATAACCTCAAAACAATAGTGTAGTCAAGGATGACTTTAAAATAATAGTATAGTCAGGGTCAATCTTAAGCAATCAGAATTTATGCATTTTAAATTTGTTCAACATGAAGTTCGTCCTCTCGTTGTCTGGCCCAGCTCATACCTTGATGCCATTTTTCTGCTATTAAAGCATGGATATCATGACATAGTGCCACTTCTTAAAGTCTGCAAGAACATTGGCAGCTGAACAGGATGCATGTTTTTTTGAAGAGCAATTTCAATTGATTGCAGAATGCTTTGATTCACTTAGCAGCACGTGACTCTTTCTCTTCCCCAATTTCTTTTCCACTTTTAGTTCTGTGTTATCCAGGTAATCACTATCCAAGGGAAGATGCTGCTTTCTAATGACTGAGTCTTAGCTTTCTTTTGTAAGAGGCAGAAGGCCATCACATAAGTAGCGGATGCACTAGCTGCGTCCCTCTTTGGGAGACTAGATACTGAACTGAGTCCACCAAACTGGACAGCGATATATTTCAAATAACCAATACTGAATTAAAATCACCACCATTTGTCTCACAAATGACAGTAATATTTGCATATTTGAATGCTTACCTTTCTTTTCCCTTGTGCATCACTCCTGTCTCTCAGTCAGTGTGACCATTAAATTATCTCTTCACAGTCAGAAGGTTCTACTTTCACCTTTTCATACCTTCTGTTGAAAGCTTTTCTTGGGCAAAGCCAGACACAACCCTGATCTTGGGGTTGTCATCATCAGAGAGGCACTTTGATATGGCTGAAGTATAAATTCGTTTCGTAGCGTGCACTGCAACAGGATTTGCCTCAATCCAGGTTGTCAAAGTTCAAGGCACAGTGGGTGTAATGTATGTTGGCCAGGTACTAACTTTCTCTTTCTCTTCCATGTTGCTGTGATCTTGGCTTTCAGTAAGTTCAATCATCAAAATATCGTGCAGTGCATTGGTGTTAGCCTACAGACGCTGCCTCGCTTCATTCTGCTTGAGCTTATGGCTGGAGGAGATATGAAGAGCTTTCTGCGGCAGAATCGACCCAGAGTGGTGAGATAACATCCTTGCTAGGCTTGTGGTTGACTTCAGTATGACTGGTTTCCTTATTTTTATGAATTGGATAAAGGCACTGAAGCCAAGCAGGGCTGTGTATGCGTCCCAGCTCCCACAAACTTCTGGATACATACACCTGTTTGCTTGATGTAAGGAGATAAAATGAAAGTGTCACCAGAACTCCAGCCTATTATAACTGAGGAGGAAAATAAAATCCTGTCCTGACATTCCAGAATTGTCTGTCACCTGGATTACAAATTAAGGGGCTTTCTTTCCTCAATGTCTGCCTTGTTTTCTTTGCCCTTGTGCCCTGTTGTGGTGTGTGAGGAGCGGAAGTTGCAACACTGATATGCAGAAATGGGAATTGGTAGCACTAGTTCCTCAGCAGGTGGGCATCAGCACCTTGTGGAGATGCACAAATTTATGCTAGTTGAAGAGCTGAGCCTGCATGCAGCGCTGTGACAGGGATTTAAATCAATGCAAATGAAATTACCACGTCAAATATTTTTGTTGTGTTTTTTTTTTAAACACCTTTATAAAAAGCTGAGGGTTTTTGCAAATTATCTCTGATCTCTGATACTGTATTGCTGCCAATCATGTACTTGGAATTAGTTTCAATGTTCTTCTAATGAATAGCGGATTCTATATATGTGTTCTTGCTTCTTAGCAGTGTGATTGTGGGCACCTCTGTTAAATAGGTCTCTATCTGTGCTTGAGTGGAGACTTTAAAAAAGATAAGATCTAGGCCTGATTCTACATTATTTCATGTTGTCTTGAGGTGCCTGTGCTGGCTGCCTACAGGGGCAGGAGGAAGCTGACTGGTGCCTCGTGTACTCCTTCACCACATGATGCAGCTTCTCTTCCTTGCACACCCCCCCCCTCAAATGGTTATGTCGATGTTCCTTCATGTGTGTATACTGCTATGCTGGTATAAACATGTTGTTGAAAGATCGAGCTTAATCTCTTCCTCATACAGGAGTAAACATACCAATTAAATGCACTTACAGTGGTATAACAGCACCCAGATGGATGGGGTTGTATATGTTTATTTTTGGCATTTATAGTGAAATTTGTACAATTTATGTGAGTGGATGAAGTCTGTGGGCAGCAGAGAATAATAAATACTCTCATTTGAATATCATGTATAGGTGTAATGCAAATAACAGTTTATATTTTAAATATCATGTGAAAGCAAACCTGCTGCTCTGTTAGCTGGCCTGCTAGCAGATAGCAAATATGATAGCTGAAGTCCCCTTAGTACTCAAAAAAAAAAAAAGAAAGAGCACTAAGTGCTCAAAAAAAATGTCCCCATACACCTTTTCGGAAAACAGAACCAGCCCCATCATTAATGTATTTCACAACAAGTGTCCCTGGCTACACAGAAAATGCATGTTCATCACAGTCTTCTGAGAGACAGATCCCAGAGCAGAGATGAGGTCTGAAAGCCTGTGCTTCTATTTCTCCTCCTTGCTCTTCATTTCCTCTCCAGAAATGCCTGCTTTATAATTATAATAACTCTCCCTAGCAGATGTCCAAGAGCTTTCTACAATAATTTGCCTAGCCAATAAAAATATTGCTCAGTGGCTCTAGCGTATGTTTATGTGGTTTGACCATGAGAAATTACAGTGATAACAGCACACAGGAGCAAAAGAAGCCTTAAAAAACCCAATTTATTTGGTATCTCATGGGCTTTTGATCAGCAGTGTAGTAACTTCTACCCACCCTTCCAAGACCAGTGTAGAAGTTCCTGGAGAAACATCCAGGGATTTTCCCTATGGGGAAATAAATGATGGGATGAAAACATGCACGGTTCCTGGAGAAAGACTTATTTATTGTTAGTTAGGGAAGGGCAGATGGTGAAGGGCTGGTACCAGTGCTGGAGTCCTGTGGGCAAGCATCCCTTTTTTTGTATACTGCTCCTAAGGGTAATCTTTGTCCTTCCGCAAGATCAGAGAAGTTGTTGAATGCTGACTGCTGGCGCAGAGATATGCACTCCTGCACCTTTGCTCTCTCTCTGAGTTCATGTGCTAATTTCTGTTGATAATTTATGAACTCACTCTTTAAAAGTATGTGGGTTTTTTTCTCTCACATCTCACCTTTTAAACCCGCTTGTCTTTTGATTTCCTGGTCTGACACCAGCAGGGAGTAGTTCTCTCCCACCCCCTTTACCAGGCTATTCAGGCCAGGCCGTAAATCTCTCACCAGCTTGAACTCATGCACTGTGCTTAGGAGAAGTGAAATCTTCTGGAAGTCTTTTGCTTAAATAAGAGTTTACTCATTTTCTCTTTACTTTGAGCTGCTAATGTTCCTCTTTGTCCCTGACTCATTTCACCCTTCACCCACCCTGCATGCATGTCTCTCCTTCTGCTGCCCCTTTCTGATTACCCCCTGCCTGAACTATATTCTTCTACTCCGCTATTCTTACCATTTTCTGTGTGTCCTTTTCCAGAATCAACCATCCACGCTAACAATGCAGGACCTGCTGAACATCGCTAGGGATATTGCCTGTGGCTGTAAATACCTGGAAGATAATCATTTCATCCACAGGTGAGGAGAAACCGTCCCTTCTGATTCATCTTAAGGTGCATGGAGCTCACACAATTTCTATTTGCAGTGGATTAGACAAAACTGATCTCCGGCGGGGGGAGACAGAGATTTCCTCCACCAGTACAGGCTTGCGCTTAAATGTCTGGGCTGATCTCACTGGTAGCAGTTAAGCTTTGCACTGCTCTTTGCACTGCTGGGGAGGAAGGAACCTTCTGATCACAGTGAAGTTTTCAAGTTCATTTTCAGGTGCCTGCAATGTAGACACATCTGACATTAGGCCTGTAGTCCACTAGATGGTACTGTCACTCTGCATTAGCTTTTAAGACCATAAGGTATCTTTTCTCTCTTCTCTGATCTCCCTTTCTAGACTTAGTTTTCCCTACCCCATCAGCAGAGGACAGCCCATCATAATCAAGCCATTGACTAGGGAAGGGTAGAACAGTGGTAAAAGGAGGTAAAAACCTTCCCAGCTCGGCCGCTGACCTGATGTGTGGTCTTGGGGAGCCCATATTTGTCTGTTCACGCTTCTTTTTCCTTTTTTGTAGAGCAAAAACGTGCCAATATGCTAGGCTTCAAAGAAAACCAAAATATTATAGAAGAGGTAAAGGTTATTGGAGGTAGCCTTTTAAAATTCCCAATTGGGTATTGGACTCCTTTGCTTCTGATTAAGAGTTGTTTCAGCTCCTAATGTTCCCAGGCAGAGGGTGCAACTGAATTCCTTCCTGAGTATGAATGCTATGCTGAGTTCAGGCCTTGTGTGTAAAGGGAAGGAGAGGCCTGCATACAAGCAGGTCATACAGGGTCTATCTAAACCGACGTGCAGCTTGGAGTTATCCAAGTAGACAACTGACTCACCCATGTGCATAAGCACATGCGTGAATGCATGGCATTGCACAGAGCAAGGCACGAGCGGGTAGAGACTGGAGAAACTGAGGGAAACAAGTGGCAAGCAGCAATCGGAGCAAAAAGCCATGAGACTGAGATATGGGCTACGTTATGGCTTTATGATTAGAGCATCTGAGACAGTTTTCATTCTCCTTTATACTGAAACAGTAAGTAAGTTCCTTTGAAAAAAGGATTAGAGTTTTCTGTCATTAAAAAAGAGCAGTAAATGTGTGCAACAAGTTTTGGCTCTTGGATCTTTTGGTAAGTACGTGAGATCATCTCATTGGAAACTTCAGAGTTAATTGCTACAGCTGTATTTGTATTATTATTTGTATTGGTAATAGCGTTCATCAGCCTCCACCCACCCTGATCTATTGAATTTACGATAAGGGCCAATTTTTGCTTGTGCTCCAAGAAGTCCAATAGAAGCTCAACAGACATTTTCTCCGCAAGTGCTTTATAAACCCAACTTTCTTTTCTCCTGTCAGGCAGATGTTCTTTGGTTCTCTTATCATATGTCACTGACTCCAGCAGTTATCACCTAAAGCTTCTAACATACATGTCAACAAATGGACAGGCCAGCTGTTATTGCTGTCCATTTCAGGAAAGAAATGGAAGAAACTAGTGCTTGACTTTTAACAGCAGCATATCACTTTTTAAAAACTCTCTGGTTCACTGCTAGATCTCTAGTATAAGCAGCCTGGGAATGAACTAATTTTGGTTTAGCCACAGTACAGGAAAAATAGAAGGAATTTCACTCAGGTTCTGTATTTAGTATTTGTTAGTGATGTCACTATTACTTAGGGTAGGTTGGAAAGGGAAGAAGGTTATCATTACCGACAGCAGGTATCCTAGGGGAAAAAGGTAATGTATTAGGGTTGTGGAGATGGCACTAAGGGCAGATCTTGTCATCTAGGAGCCACAGCTGATGAGGGAAGAGAAAGCTGAGCTTGATTTCCAAATCCTGAAGGATTTTTCAAGACTGGCAGTGGGAAGAAATGTATGAGTTGTCCAAGGAGCTCATTTTTCTTGGCAGTTAACAGGACCCCCATAGTGCAATGCTTTTTAATGAGTTCCTTTTCAGAATGCATATTTAAAACGAACACAAATCCTTCAGTCTTGGCTGTGCAGTTGTCACTGGCATTTGGCACAAGCTAAACCTGCACCCAGCAGACGGCTGCTCCCATATGTAGCTTTGCTTGGTTCCACAGGAGATATCCAGAAGCAACAAAGCAACAGTTTACAGGATTTGGTCCTACATTCATTTTTCTTTACAGTTCTTACAAAAAAGTTTACTAGGACTACTGAGTAGCATCACATCTGTAACTGGTGGAGACGCTGCTGAGATGCCACTCTTTAAAAAGAAAGAAATCAGCCATAATGTGGTTGAAGCAAAACGTTTGGATCTGTCCCTGGTCTGACCTTGTTTTCCACCTTAGTGAAAGGAGATGGGAGGGGGGAACGTTTGGAAAACGTTGAGTAGAAAACATAATTTAAATGCAGTTTAAGAATTGTGGTTAATAAAAATGACAATGAGATTGGCATTATTTCTTATTTTTAATAAAGCTTGGCATTATTTCTTATTTTTAATAAAGCTCTTCTCATTTGTGTAAAGATGACTCAGCTAAGACTTTCACAAATGGGTCTAATATACTTTCTTCATTCCTTTAGCTACTTTAGAGTTTAGGATTAGGATTAATAATTATTTATTTGTTTTTAAAGAGATATAGCTGCAAGGAATTGCCTTTTGACCTGTGCTGGACCAGGACGAATAGCCAAGATTGGTGACTTTGGGATGGCCAGGGATATTTACAGGTGAGTGAAAGGCCATTTTAGTCCTGGGAATAACTCAATAATCTGTATAATTTTGAGCGGTTTGAACTGTGTCATGGAATCTGAAGCAGTGCAAATGTCCATTATGTGTCTGAATTTGATTACAGCTAACTGGAATTAACAGACTGTAAATTAACACATCTAGCTAATGCACTTCCACTCTGTTTATTCCAGACTGGGCCCTAGGGAACACTGCAAACACATGCGGACACTAAACCAAGCATAGGCAAATTTATTAGCTAGTTGATCATAAATAATCTTCAATTAAGAAAAATGCCCAACCATAATTCTCACTTTCTCCAGAAAACTTGCTGCATCAGCACCCTGTGAAAAGCATCAGCAAATTTGATGTCTTCAGCTGTGCACCTACAGCATCTCAGTTTCCATCCCAGTGGCAAAGAGAGTGTAAATTACAGCTTCAATGACTGTTTGTGTGGATGACTTTTCCTTCTTCTCACTTGGCCCCCATTGCCACATGCAGTCCCCAGCTGCTGTTGCTGTGGTGATAAGATCTTTTAAATGTCTGAGCCCTTTCAGACTGTGACATTCTCCATGTATTTTATCTTTCCCAGAGCAAGTTACTACCGCAAGGGAGGAAGAGCCATGCTTCCTGTCAAGTGGATGCCACCAGAAGCTTTTCTAGAGGGCATTTTCACTTCCAAGACTGATACGTGGTAACAAATGCCTTTTAATTACTTCTGCTACTCAGTGACAAGGGTCAAGAAATGTACTGCTCAAGAAAAAAAAAGTCTGCTCAACAAGAACCTTAAAAAATGTCAGAATTTCCCAGAAAAATATTAGAACTCTTCCCTCTGCATTCAGTAGAAGCACAGCTAAAGAATTCTGAATAAGAATTGAAAATTCTAACGTAAATGGAAGAAATAAAAATTCACTATATGTAAATGTAGAGTATCATAGAAAGGCAATCAAGAAGTGAAAGGAGAAAGCTGTTTATAATCCCAAGAAGTCTCAGTTAAAAACCCAGAGAAATACCGTCAGACATTTCCCTCAGCCCTCAGTATCTGCCACTCAGTTTCTACCAGTGACCAGGCTTGCTTGTAGATCTTGTAAATGACTCTGTACCACCCAGGATTACTCTTTTGTATCATTTTTTTCTGTTGTACATAAAACAACAGCAGATTTACTCAGAAGTCCTTGCTGGTTGCTGAGGAAACAGTATTTATATAATAATTCCTCATGTAACTTGAGCTTTCTTTAAAGCAAGGACACCCTCAACAGTAGCAGGTTCATGTGCAGGTGGTGGGGAATGGAACCTTTCCGGTTGCTTAAGAATGCCTCTCTCCCTGTACAGTAGATTCTTCAATATACAGTACTGAAATATTCCTTTAAATGCCACACTGACCCAGTTTCCTGAAGTTGTTAGTGATGCCGGAAGACAAGGGATTGCTTATCAGCGCCTAACTGTGAGCAGCCACTACCAAGTATTTTGAAGGAAAGTGCTGCAGTTCCTGTCGTACGCTATTATAAGTAACGTGTGCTGGAAATTTCTTCCACCTTTGCAGCAAGTAGTGACTCTTAAAAGTCTGACCCTGCTGAAGTCCTGGCAGAACCCTCTTGATTCCTGTGGGTCTAAGTCATACGCTATTTTCAGTGGCACTGCCTAACTGACCCATGGATGTCAAAAGGGAGAGCAACTGTATCATGACAAAAAACAAATGCTGCCGCCTTTCAGTTTCACTGGATGTCTCTTACTTGATCTTATTCTTGAGCATCCTGTTGCCAAACAATGATTCAAACATTTCGAGTCTTGCCAAGTAAGGTAAGAATCTCCATGCCATATCTAACAGTTCTTTTTGGTTAGACCACGCATAGCAAAGAGTGCTTTGGCATTTCCTGCTTTAAAAATAAAGAATGCAGCAGAAAGAACAACTTCAGAGTAACTAAAATATTTTGAAAGCTGGAAAGCTAACTAGGAGCTTGAGCTACGATTGATTGATTGTGTTTTTTACATCAAAGTTGATTCATAATCACACTGACTGCATATTACTGTGGTTGGCCTACAGCTTTGAAGGGTTGTTGCTGTGGTGTTACCTACACAACTTTGTGCCAGGTTCGTGGAGCACAAATGACACCTAATTGGTATTGTTGGCTGGTTTCTGACACAGGTCCTTTGGTGTGCTTCTTTGGGAGATTTTCTCTCTAGGCTACATGCCCTACCCTTGCAAAACCAATCAGGAAGTGCTGGAATTTGTCACCAGTGGAGGAAGAATGGATCCACCAAAAAACTGCCCGGGACCAGTGTAAGTATTTCCTTACTCCCACAAGATAGTGAGTATCAGATTAGACAGAGGCAACTGGACACCTTTAGTCTGGTGATTGCCTCCAGTGTTAGGTGAGGCAATTACTGAATGTCTTTTGAGCCACTGCCCCTCTATACAGGTTAGAGCACTATAGGATTTGCTTTAAGTAGTGGTCCCCTAATGGCTCAGGACCCAAGGATGCAGAAATGACATGTCCGCTTCTGCTCTCCTCCTTTGAGCCACCGAGCGCAGTTCCTCTGGACCCACAATCACTTCATACTGAAACAAATCTTACCTAATTGTCTATCTTGACTGATACTCTTTTTTTTCCTTACATATTTTAAGGTACCGGATCATGACACAGTGCTGGCAGCACAGCCCAGAGTATCGGCCAAACTTCTCCACCATCCTGGAAAGAATCAAGTATTGCACACAGGTACTGGTCTTCGGTATCCACATGGACAGTAATCCATGGAATGCCAACTATCCAAAGGCTTTAGTGCCCTAAACAAGTGAACGGATCTAATCTAATTACTGTCCCAATTGTGGTAGAGCTGTTGGCTCAACTGCTCTTTTCATTTGGGTTTTTTGGTATCCGTCCTCACTCTGAATTGCTATGGAGTGGAGGGGAGGAATGAGATGGCACAATGAGCTCACCATCTGGTAGCATTTTACAGCTACAGACCTGGATCCAACCTCCTGAGGGAGAAATTATATACTAGTGAATCCCAGCTTAGCCACTGATTTCAGTAAAGCACAGCCTCTGCTCAAAGGAAGCACGTAAATGAGAGAGCATTTTTGCAAGTTCTAACAGCATGAGATATCCAGATGGCACATAGCACCTTCTATGACATGCAGGAATATTGCCCAAACCTGACGTCAGCCTCTGCCAAAAGCTTTTTCCCTCTCATAGAATCATAGAATGGTTTGGATTGGAAGGGTCCTTTAAGATCATCTAGTTCCAACCTACTACCATGGGCAGGGACACCTCCCACTAGACCAGGCTGCTCAAGACCTCCTCCAAACTGGTCTTGAACACATCCAGTGCTGGGGCATCTACAGCCTCCCTGGGCAACCTGTTCCAGTGTCTCACCACCCTCAGAGTAAAAAACATCTTCCTAATTTCTAATCTAAACCTACCCTCTTCCAGTTTGAAGCCATTACCCCTTGTCCTATCACTACAAGCCCTTGTAAAAAGTGCCTCCCCAGCTTTCTTGTAGGCCCCCTTCAGATACAGGAAGGCCACAATAAGGTCTCCACAGAGCCTTCTCTTCTCCAGGCTGAACAACCCCAACTCTCTCAGCCTGTCCTCACAGGAGAGTTGTTCCAGCCCTCTGATCATCTTTGTGGCCCTCCTCTGGACATGCTCCAACAGGTCTATGTTGCTCTTGTGTTGGGGCTCCAGAGCTGGATGCAGTGCTCCAGGTGGGGTCTCACGAGAGTGGAGTAGAGGGGGAGAATCACCTCCTCTGACCTGCTGGCCACACCTCTTTTGATGCAGCTGAGGATATAGTTGGGGTTTTTTGGGCTGCACTCATGTATTGCTGGGTCATGTTGAGCTCTTGCTCAGCCATCACCACCAAGTCTCCTCAGGGCTGCTCTCAATCCATACTCCACCCAGCCTCTATTTGTGTATTTGTCCTATACCAGCAGGACTTGCCTGAGGAAAACCCACTAAACTCACCAGGAGGCATTTCATCCCTTTTAAGGGGTTTATAGCTCAGACCTCTCTGTCCCCAGGAATTAATCCCTAGGAGCTACCAGGCTTTCCTGAAACCCTCCCACCGTGTCAGAACATGAGCTGTAGCATCCTAACAGCCAAGCTCACTGAACAGATGAGTGCAGACTCCTTGAACTGGAGATGGGGTTCAGTTGCTGTTGTTGTTTCACAGGCAGTGCAGAACAACTGAAATCTGTCGCTGAGCATACACTGCATCCCTCTGGGACAGGGGAGCCACTCCGACTCCTAAGGGCAACGGGGGATAGGGATCTTAACCCCCCTCTGCTGTTCTGTGAAAAAATATATAAAATATCTTCCCTTATTTAAAGGTAAAATGAAAACAAAGATCTTGGTTCTGTGAACACCTTCAACAAACATAACTGCCCTCAGGCAAGCACTGATAGATAACATTCGCAAGAATGTGCAGAAATGAGTCCTAAGTGAATCAATGACAATAATTAAAAACACTGATCACATCTAAACTAGTATTGGAGGAGGGAGGACTAAGAAAAACCTTTTCTTCAGAAAAAAAAACCACATCAGTTTCAATCATCCTACCATGTCACTTGAAACTATAGTGAGTTAAATAACAGAAGTGCACTGAAATGTAACATAAATCAAAAGGGTCCCTAAGAAAGTTCAACAGAGTGTAGAAGTAGTTTCATGCCTGAGCTGGTAAATTTTAATGGAAATTTGGCTAGACTGTAGTAAACAATGACCCTTGAATCCCTTTTCCAGGAAGATCTCAGCAGTTTCATATCCAAGATCCCGTTGTCTCTTTTTTTTGTGCACTAGCACGAAGCCTACGCAAGCCTACAGAGAGCTATTATGACAGCAAGTGGGAAATTTCTTTGTAATCTTTTTTTTTTTTTTTCCCCTAAAAGGCTTTAAGAAAAAAGTACTTAATTGTCAGTCATCATAATCTACTGTTCTCTTAAAGTCTTTACATCACTTCGGCTAAATTCTGCCACTCTGGGACACGAGGGCTGAAATCTGATGGGTAATGCTGGTTGCCACTGCCTCCTCGGTGTCTCACTAACTCCTAGAAGGAACAAAGTTCTCCACAGGGACTTGCAAGGAATACAGAAAACTTTTTATCAAAAAGTTACTACATTCATTTCAAAATAATTCTCTAAGAGCTACATGCCCAAAGAGCAAAAGCACTGAGCAACAAACACATCGCCTGGTGATCTCTGCCAATGTGGTGCAAATGAGTAGGCTGCTGAGAAGGTGAGGGGTGTTGACCACTTTGGGGACCCGTTATTAACCAAAACAATAAGGAGTGGAAAAGTAACACCTGAGAACCCATCAGACCATGAGCTGGAACTGCCTTCTATGAGCAGGCTTGAAGCTACCACTAAGCATTACTAAGCTGGGTATCAGTTATGACTTATCCATGCACAGTACTGGTCATTCTCCAGCTGCTCACCTTTCTGTGGTGATTTCCACCACCACCCTCTTCCTTCTTCCTTTCTGGGTCACACACTAGCACACATATTACACTTTTTAACTGAGACAACAAACCCTCATGAGGTCCATCAAGATTATTCACAGAGCTGCTCAAAGTATCAGTGTGAGTAGGTGGTAGGATCTAGTCCTGCAAATATTTAATACTTGTTAATATTTGTTCCTGCTAAACACTGTGTATGCTTTACAGTTTTATTGTTTCCGTTTTACTTTTTATACTATGTACATTTACTTAAAATGTTTTTAAAACCCTGAGTTAATTTTATCTCCAAAATCCTTGACTGTTCTATTTATCTTAGTTTATTAAAACTAGAATAAATCAGTTTGAAAGCCAGTTTTTTTGATTCTTTGTCATTTTACTTAATTCAATTTAGAAAATGAAATTAGCACTCAGAATTGCTCTCCATTTCCAGTATTGTTTAATGCTATTTGAATTGGCTTTGACCTGACATATTGGACCTGCACAAAGAACATGAACATAGGTCCAAAGACACTAACCACATTATTTTTATGAGCAAAGCCTAGTCCAAACAAAACTCTGCTTCCTTCTGTCTTGCTGCAGCCACTACCTGCCATTATCATAAACAGTTTCCGTACGAGATCATTTTGAGTGGACCACAACCAGGACAATTACTAGCCTAATTTAATGACCCTGTAATTAGATATGCTTCTTGGTCTATGTCAATGTAATCAGTAACTATAGTACTATAATTACAACCTATTAAAAAAAAAAAACCCACTAACACTTTATCAAAGAATCTATTGCTTTGTTAAAATTGCAATATTCTACCAAGATAAGTTGTTATCAGTGCAATTTCCCTCAAACCAATGAGTCTTCCATGGGCACAGCTTCACAGCAGCTAGTTTCAAAGGTTACTAGGGATTTTATTTTTTTCCAGGGAGTCCAGCTCTGGGACAGCCAACCATATGGTTTCATCTCATCGAGAGATCTGGGGGATTTGAGTGATGTTATATAAAAATTAAAAAATTAAAAGATAGTGAGAGTTGCTGAGCAACACAGTATCTTTCCGGTTACAGTCACAGAATTTGCCTACTGAGGGATTCTGGTTTTGAGTTCTTTCAGTCTGAGGCTTAGTATAGTTGGTTTTGCCGATCTGAAAGAAGCAGGCAGTTGACTTGATCAGATCCAGATCCTTGAACAGCAGACATTTTTATGCCTAATATAAGCAAATTATAATTATCCTTGTTTTTTCTTCTAGCAGTATATACATATACATGCACACTTTTAAAATATCTAAAGCACCTAGTAAAAGCTTTTCATTGGAGACAATCCAAATTCTGTGACTTTGTTTTTTTCAATTGTCCAGACACTTAGGCTGGAGATCACATGGTGTTTGAAGAAACTTAGAAGACCTAACAAAACATTGTACTGCAATGGAGAAATTGAGGCACACACCTCATTTTTCCCTTATTTGTTGGGAGAAATAACTCCAAAATCCACAAAGGCTCTGTGTAGGTGCAAGATTTGCCCATAGCTAAATCAAAACCTCCCTAAATCACATACACACACACACAATTCCTTGAATTTGTCATATAAGGCACCTACTTTATACTTTCAGCAGCCGCTTTCTGTGCTTTTGCCCCTTATTAAAGGTTTCTGGAATCCTCAAACTAAGGAGTTTCTTGCTGCCAAGTCTACTACCCACTTGGCTGAATCAGACATGAATCACAAATCGAGACAAAGATCTCGATGGGTGGGAGGTGAAAGAGCAAGTCAACAAGAAGAATGCTCCCCAAGCAAGCTCTGACAGGAGTATGTGAGCAAACACACAAACCTTTAGAACTGAGCTTCTGAGCGCAACATTTGATTCAGCTCCCAAGGTAGAGTGAGGCTCTTGTAAGAGCTGTCGCAACTATCTGAGCCTCATTGTTACCATATTTCATCTTTTCTTTTTGTCCCTAGGCAGTAAACAGATTCCTGATGCGCACAAACACGGGTCTGCACAGTAATGACTGTTCATCACTATGCAAAAAGGTATTTAGGGCCAGAATCAAAACGTTGCTCTGCGGTAACTTACATCAATGGATAGACCAGCCCAGAGGCTGAAGATCTGAGCATCGGCTTTAGGAAGTCTGTGCCCTGACCTGATAGGCAATAGCACCGTTCTTCAGACGTCAGAGGTGCTATGCAAACCAACATCAGCTGGTAATTCAGCCAAATTACTGCAACTGGCCTTCTGCCAGGACAGCTGTGTTACTTCACATGCTGTCACCTGTCACTCAAGGAATACAAACAGTGTGACCATGTCCCTGATCAAGAGAATCACTGAGCAATCTCCACGTGCCAGGCGCCTTGAGAGCCTTGACCATCCTTGTATCTGCTCCGGTCCCCAGGGGAACGAACACTCACTGCTTTATCACACAGTTGATCTTCTTACGGTGTACGAGTGCCAGCTGGAGCTGTAAGACTGATGATCAACAGCAAGGGAGAACACACGCTCCTGAGGAACGGCAGTTTGCATGCTACATGAGCAACTTCCTGATCAGCACCTCTCATCAGACTGCCAGGCAAACTGTGACTACACCTTCATCTCTCCCTCCCTCTCTTTCACTATCCAGCCTCCAAACCTTTGAGAAGAAATGGTGCTCAAGCTGTACTCAGCCCTTGATGCTTCCGGTTTTGCACCCAGCCATGGGTGAGGGCCACAGCTGCTCAACCAGCATTTGGCAGGTGTATCCTCTGACTGCAGGGTTTTCATTTCCTGTTTGTATCACACTCAAGATGGGCCAGGCTTAATCTTCAGAGTCATTAGAAATGCTCAATGCAATAAGCAGAAGCAACGCTGCAAGACAGAAGCCTCAGGTTCCTGTGTGTTCTCCTCTGTCACACCTCATCATGCAGTGAGATGTGTACATTGTTTGGCTTCGCTACCCTTTAGGATACTTGGTAAGCTTGCTGGGTATCCATTATGTCTGGACTAAAGGAAAAAGTTGAGGGAAGAGAAACGGATGGCTGGTATCAGACTGAATTACTAGGAGCATAAAATCCCACGTCCCACACCACAGTTGGATTCTAGTTGTAATTCCAGTAGCACTCCCTCTCCAAATCAGAGGAAAATGCAATCCAAAGAAGTGAAAGCACTGCCTGCCTTTCTGCAAACAGCATCAAGGGCTGCAGTCTGCTGACTATTCTGCAGGAATCAGCATTGGCATTCTGCTTCTGATCATTATCAAGAGATATCTACAGCTTTCATGTTATCATTCCCAGGCCAAAAGACAAAACAGTGAAGGAATTAGATAGCTTTAAAGCTGCCCTGTCACAAGGGTTTCCTTCCCTTTTCTCACAGAGATGTTGTAAAACCCAGTACTATTGACTGAAAGACAGATTTTATTTTTCAGTATCTGAAGGGGGCCTACAAGAAGGCTGGGGAGGGACTTTTCACAAAGACCTGTAGTGACAGGACAAGGGGTAATGGCTTTAAACTGGAAGAGGGTAGATTTAGATTGGAAATTAGGAGGAAATTCTTCACTCTGAGGGTGGTGAGACACTGGAACAGGCTGCCTAGGGAGGCTGTGGATGCTCCATCCCTGGAGGTGTTCCAGGCCAGGTTGGATGCGGCCTTGAGCAGCCTGGTCTAGTGTGAGGTGTCCCTACCAGGGCAGTGGGCTTGGAACTAGACGATCTTTGAGGTCTCTTCCAGCCCAAACCATTCTATGGTTCTATGATTTTAATAAGAAACAACATTTTCTATTTTAAGGGATACTGAAATGCCTACCTTTGATAGCGGGCATTAAACATGGCCATTATCTCTACCTTCACAGCTTGCGCTCTGCTCTGAAAGACACTGGTTGCCTAATAGGACGGAGCTCTGCCACCTGTCCCTACTGAAAAAGGGAAAACTGAATGAAAGAGGTTCTGCCCGTACCAGGGTTCTGACAGACTTGCTGGAATCTGAAATGTTATTATCCAATAAGCAAATGGAAAGTTCCTCATTATAGGAAAGTTGACTCACTTTCAGAGCCCAGACATTTGAGATTTATCCAGGCTGTCCATCACCCAGACAATTTTGTGGCAAATCAAACATCACTTTAGCAGATGGTGTGGCAGAAGGAAAAAAGTTTTTCCTAACCTCCAAAACAACTGCAGTTTAAGTCTTCAGAAATTTCCTATGCTACACTTCGGTAGTTTGAGAATTTTCGGCCCATTCTTCATTTATCCTCTGCTTGTGATGGGTCACTCATTGACACCACCACTCATGAGAAAGGGACATCTAGAAAGACAACACTCTTCAGATTAAAAAAATGAGCCTAACATCTGTAGGACACGGAACTACCAGTTCCCAAATATTCATCCTGTTTGGAATATGTAAAACCCAAACACATCCAGACTAGTCTATACATAGACCAATAAATAGGTTCAGCCTAAAATTTATGTGCAACTTGTTAAAGCAAACATATCATTTGTGAACTGTGCACGACCTCAGATCCAGACGTACTGTGACAAGTACTGATCCATTTAAGTCAGGTGTAGCTTCTGCATAATATCAGCAGAGACCGTGTTCTGGCAACAAGCCAAGAAATAACCTCAAGAAGTTAATCTCTGCTGAGTGAACTCTAGCCACTTGGGAAGGCAGCTGAGCATGCGCTCCATCATATTTGCTAAGGTGGTTCAGACTGTTACCGAGACACAGGGCTCTGCTGTGCCTGCCCAGCAGCTCAGGAATAGGATCACCACCAGTTTAACACTCCAGGGACCAGTGGTCACAGGAGAATCTCCAGTCTGAATAAATGAAACCAAGGAAATTTGAATGCTTATCCTTTATTACGCTTCCCCATTCGCCACAAAATGCTTCCATCAGACAGAAATTGCAAAATTGTCTTCTATTAATGAGTCAAAGACTCCTCTCTTCCTACCCCTAGCAGCTTGGGTTAGGGAATGCATGTTGAAAGCTTACCACGTTTTCAACACATCCCTGTGTTAGGGACGTAGCCCATATAACTTTGAGATTCTGCCCGAAAGAAAGGTAACACTGTAACAGTAGAAGACTATTGTGCTATAATTCACTTTTTCTTGTAGGAAAGGATGGGAAGCACAAGGATAGAATTATGCTTGTTGTAAGAATCTTCTGGTTAGCTGATGATTGTGCTCTGTTTTGGTCACTGTTCTATGAAAGTTTTGACAAACTGGAGGAAAGTTGAGGGATAAGAACAACATATTGCTGAGGCTGAAAGAACTGCGTTTGCTTATCCTGAGAGGACCAAACCCAGCAACTGCCTTCTAATACACAATAAATTTTCATAACTATAAGACCAGTCAGTTGTTCTCCATGTCCTCTGGGAAGGACAAGAACAAATGGCTTTAATTTGCAACAAAACCAAAACATTCATGGAAAAGGGCTTTCCAGGGGTATTGGTGAGTTTTCAAACAGGCTTGATGAATGCCTGTAAAATTGGCCTAGCTCAGCCGCAGGGGACATCTGCCACCAAGATACAACTGGGCTGATCCCAGTGGCAATGAGTTGCAATACTTGAGTTCTAGTCACAAGCACCAAGATGGTTCATCATCAGTGGTCTAAAGACACTCATGTCCTGCAGGACAGTGAAGAAAGTTACATGATCCCTTTCTGGGCTTTATTTCCATTTCCTAAGAAGTATTAAAACTTTCTTTTAAAATATTAAGTCCCTCACACCAGCCCTTGACTGCAAATCAGGATTTCTGAAATGATTGTATGCATGCATGTACACCTGCACATACATATAAAGAGTTTACTGACAGGTATTTAAAATGTACTTACACAACTTTTTTCTTTCCTACCATAACTCAGCTTCTAAGATCCTGAAATGTCGGACCCTCATCTGTTAGATCTGAGCAACCTCTGCAGCTTCAGTATGGGACCATGAAGTGAAAAGGATTACGAGAGTCTACAAATAGGTCACGTAAAAAGCAGATCCGACCTCCACTGGCAACAGTTTGCCATCTGCTCTTCTCATCTATTACAAGACAAAGTCCAGTATTCTGCCTCGCCTCTCCTCCTCTGTCTTCTCCAAGCTCACACCTCCACGTTCCTCTGAAGGAGCACAAGCAGTTACTGCCTCCCCTGCCACGCACGCCACTGTGCAAACATGGCCTACCCCTCGCAATGGAATGTGAGTGTCAACAGGCGATAGGCGCCTGGGGTGTGGTATTTACCTAGGGGAAAGCCACATCCTTCAGCAACCACTTTAATAACTCTGAGCTTTAACGTAGTAACTGGGAGATTATTCCAAACCACTGTGCTCAAAGGATGTAAAAAAAAAACAAAACAAAGCAAAAAAATCAACAAAACCCACCACACTCCTATTTGGGTTGGCATCAGAACGGAGTAAGTGAGGCCAGTGTCCCAGACTGGGTAAGAGCCCATAAAGGGAACGTGACAATGATGAAGAAACCCAGAATTAAATGGAAATGAGGACCCCTTCACCTTCCCCCACGGGAGTGAGAGGGCCTTCTGGGTTACGAGGTAGTTGTTTGTGTTTGGAGCAAATCTAAGATTAGAGAAGATCTTCCTGTCCCAACGCAGCACTAGGAACTATGTAAGGAATCCAGAGAAAAGATGACTTCTCCCTTGAGCAAAACTAGAGGATCAAAAGAGAATTTCTGCTAACAGAACAAGACATGAAAGGCAAGTTGAATTCCTCCTCCGTATCAGAAGCAGGTAGTCCCAGCAGACAAGGGATTATTTAAGATTTTAATTTCCATAATGCAGCCTTAAGAAAGAGAGACAAATTCACACCTTACATAAACAGGAGTGACTCAACGAAAGACTGAAACTGAAACAAGGCATCTGCCTTTCTGAAGAGTTGTGGGTGTTTGAACAATAGTGAATGTGTTGTAGAATGTTTCCTCTGCCCTGAAGGTAAACAAATGTGTTTGCAGTCCAGATCCTGGAGATCCCACCTTTTTAGAAGCACAAACATCAATTACCAATTATTAAGATGCAAATCCACCCAAAATAAACAGGGTGTAATTTATACATAGATCACTTATCTACCAAAACTTTTATCTCATAGTAAAAGAGATTTTAAAAACCCCACAAAACTTGGAATTTTATGCTGTTGGCTCCTAGCAACAGAACTGCAAGCCACACTCCCGTAGCTTTCACAACCACCTACACCAGCCTCCTGAAATATGGAGCAAACAGCAACTCCTATGCCAGTTTGGACATGGGTAGCAGGAACCGAGAGTGACCAACATCAGTACACCAGGGCTCAGAAAAACACGTGAAATGTCATCTGCAGGTGGTTTATGGCTTATGCTGCACACCAGGGAACAAGCCATGAAGAGAAGTTATGTCACAAGCCAGGACTGATTTTGCTGCCCCGTCTGCTCTTTTTCTTGAAGAATGCAACGTAAAACGAAAATTGGCCACTTGGCTACATTCCTCCTATAGCCATCCCCAGACCCAAAGAGGATTGCTGCCCATACAATCAGAGGACTGAAAAGGCAGACTGGGATCAAGATACACAACTACGGGAACGGGAAAGGATGTATTTCTAGTGATAATGCAGAAAACCCCAACAGATAAACAGGGATGGAAAAAGCTCATTAGTTTTCACTCCAGTTTTAATATTGGAATGGGAAATCATGCTCAGGACATCAGCCTACTGCTGAAAATAGACTCGGAGACTGTTGGCGTCAGGCACAGGGCTATTAGGCACCACAGGACTTCCTCCCTCCCTGGTCTCGTTATTGAAGGCAGTCAGTCACATATTCTCTATGGTCTTGCTATAAACTTTTGGAAAATAAGTCATGAAACTGTTATAGGGGCCTAATTAGCACCCAGATCCATCAAGATCATTAGGCCAGAGAGAACTCCAGAGCCTCACTTCTTCCTAATGTATTTAAAACATGGCTTCATTATTTTCTCTTCTGAATGCTTTTGGTAGCCATGCTAGCATCATGAACAAGTGATGGGCAAAAGCACCTGGACGTCAGGAATCTCCACTTGAAAATGCTCTCACACAATTTTCAACATAATGACAGGATCTTTCCTGAAATGAGTACCTCAGGATTTAATTGCTTACTCCTGGGTTAGTACAAAGAAGGCAAATAAGTTCCTTACCTAAATTCCACAGAGCAAGATAATACAAATTATATCCAATTATCGGCCCAAAATTCCAACAGTCAGCATTTTGCACTTTGAAAAGTGAAAGCTGGAGCGTAGGAAGGCTTCCTAGTTTCCTCAGATTACATTCTCCTCTGAACAAAGCTGATCCTTTGTGGAACCAGCATCACTGTTCCTGCAGAACATGCATGGGTGGGAATGGCTGAGGTGGAAGCCCACAGCAAGCAGAGCTTATCATGATTAGAACATTCAGGTCAAGTGCACTTAGCCAACAACCCACTCAAACCCCACAAAGATAACAAGCAGCCAATCTGCATGCACAAACACTGTTCACAGATTTTTATCCTTTCTATCACCGCATCACATAAGCACACAGCGATGGAGAAAAATACAAAGGCCACCTTTTAAGACTTGCTCTAGCTCTGCCTCTTACAGAAGATCAGGGTCTCAAACCCCAGGTTTCCTGCACAGCCACTAAAGCACCAATGCACAAGAAGTCTTCCTGTTTCTGAGTCTCATTCTCCTGAGAATTGCTCTACGTTACTCACCTCAAAGAAGGGCAAAACCTGTTTGCTTCAGACTGAAAAATTCCAACAAAACTTCAGCTGTTTCCAAGGCTAGAAAAAGATACATATTGATCCCACTACAAAATTTCTGATTAATCCTCTGAAAAACTTTTTAACCTTGAATTGTTAGGAAGGAGCCTGAGGAGAGTTTTCAAAGCAGGAGCAGGCCACAGGGAGAGCAGAATTCAACCTGACCAAATCTGGAAAATTGTTAAGAACCTGAAGTTCACAGACATTTGTTAAGTCTTTAGAAGCTACCTTCTGTGGAGTTTGCTGGGCACAGCCCACACAAGGGATGGACGGAGCTCAGCTGGGAAGGGTGTGTTCAGCCATCCCACTTCTCAGACACAGGAGCTGAGCTTGAGGAGGCTCAGCTGTGCT
>JAVSBS010003339.1:24028-47960 GCA_033124195.1 Coracias cyanogaster
AGCACAGCTGAGCCTCCTCAAGCTCAGCTCCTGTGTCTGAGAAGTGGGATGGCTGAACACACCCTTCCCAGCTGAGCAACATCGATCCTGTGTGTGCACCACACGCAGACTTTGACGAGCACCAGCTCCTCAAAGGTGAGTAGCAGAAACCCCACCACAGGGAGCAAAGCAAGCAGAGTGCAGAAATGCCATGCTGTCCAGTGAACATCACTGAGAAGAACCACTGCAGTGTCCTCAACTACATGGAGCTATTTGAAAAGAGCTAAGACACAAAGACAGTTGTGTTCTCCATAGCAGCTCAGAGCAGTGAAGGCAGGCTCAGGCTGGGTCACTTTACGCCAGGATATGGCAGAGACATGGAGAGAGAATCAGTTATATGGACACTGAACGATGATTTCCTACCATCACTGGTGAACAAAGGCATACTCTTCCCATGCAGTGTTTAATGGAATTTCCCAGGAGATATAACCCCTATCACATGGAAGCTGTCTGAAGGCTACAGCAGTTTGCACTCTCCTTTGACACATCACAAGTGGACTGTGCTACTACCTTTCTTCCTCACACAGCTCTGCGACATCCCAGCATCCTGTTAAATAGGTAACCATTTGGTGGACTGGTGAATCATTCACATTTCAGTGCCAATTACCAGCAGACATACCATGTGTCTATACCTGTTCTTTATCACCTGTAACCACACTTCTGCTACCAACGTGGCTCAAGTATGGATGAGGTCAGAAGGCTGACGAAGAACAGATTGAAACTGAATGCGAATAAAATAAAGGTGACATCTGTAGGCTGGGGTAAACAATGTCAAGAGTTTGCATTTCACTGCGTTACTTACTTGGGGGTTTCAGCCTATAGATAAGGAGTGTTCCTGTATTCTAGGATAATGCCAAGCTCCCACAAAGCAGCGTCTGTGTCATGCTGGCTGTAGTCACCAACTGGCTTAGAGATTCTGTCCCAAGCTCCATGCCAGGTCTACGATATTGCTTCAAATAAGCTGCCAATTGGTCTTTGGCTAACTTCTTCCCAAGCTTGCCAAGGAATAGGAGGTTTGGTCACTAGCAATAATAGCCAGGCCTGATAGGTTCGGGGTAGGTTTCTCCAGCATCAGTCTTACACTTCCATGTTTTGGAACATAAAGAAAAATTTCATCTCTTGTGGGAAGCTCAGCATTTTTCGATTAAAAAACCCACCCAGATGCTTCTGGCTGTGTGTTATCCCAGAAAGCATGCTCCATTACTGACAGGAATGGATCAGTTAAGCACTGAAAACTATTGCTAGTCTGACACTGGATAAACAAGTAGCCTCTCCCCCTTCCCTATGCTTTTGTTCAGAACGAGCTGCTGGAGACTAACACCTGTTTTGTTTTTTCTATTTGCCTTCTTGCCTGACATTTTTGTCCCCAGGTATGCTATGCTAGAGACAGACAATGCCATCCTGCCCAACTTGCAAGCTTTTTAGAGGAAGCCCTATTGGTACAGAAGGTTGAGAAAAGCACTTAATAATGCAATCTAAACATACACTGTGCAAGACCCAAGTTAACATGGACTGATAAGCCAGGTCTTTCTGCCTCAGCTCCCTTCCTCTACAAAAACTACACAGACGAAGAAGGTAGAAGAGAGACAGACGGTGACATGGGTGATGCTGTACATAAGACAATATCATTTTTTTTCCTTCCAAGATGTGTGGGGATAATATTACCTCCTATGCCATCACATTTTATAGATAATCACCACAAAATGCTGTATGATGACCCTTAATTCCTCTCTCAGTCACTGCTAAACGAAACAGCTTTCTACCACATAAATATAATGTGCATTCTCAGCTTCCAGAAACATTAATCGTACTATATTGCATCACATTGTGAGCATTTAACCGATTCACTTTAACACATTCCATTTATAATAAGCCTTAAATGTGAGTTGAGTGGTTATTTTTGTCTACGTTAACTACTACACATTCAATTAAAACAAATGCTCACCTTCATCAAACTGGTCTAACAGCGTAAGTGTTAGAAACCAAAAATATACAGACATGTATATTTCCAAATTTTCCAGCCACTACCCCTATTACTTTTGGACTGGTATGGGTAAAGTAAATTCTAACTCTGCTGAGTTGATGATAGCTTGAGAAAAATCTGCTTAGGTATGCCCTCTTTAAATAAGAATGCATCACCCAATGATGAGGAGTTGCTGCTATTTTCTTTCCCTCTTTCCAGATGTAATAAGCATTAGAAGGAGGTTTGAACCAGAGAAGTGCACATATGGAGAAACTTCCATAACGTACCTAATCCAACAGGTCCATAAGGAAAAAAAATATAATAGAGCTTTTTCAATTTTAAACTAACCTCAAAGTCACCATTTCAGATACATCCAGGATCAGAAACTCTTAACTGAGAAGACATTTAACTGCCCCTCTCTCAACTGATTTGCTAAGAGCTACCTCATCTCCTACTAGACAAGAATCCACACTGCTAATAGTCATCACTAGAACCGATACTGCTGATGTTTTGATATACTCCACTACTTCAGGGTACAGTGGAGAAGAAACCATCCTCTGACTGAGAGAAGGCTTCTAATTCACAGCTTTGGCCCAATAACTGTGCAATGTGGAAATGCAGAATGTACTCTACTACTGTTTACCTCATATTGTTCCAGTATACAAAGATTTCAGTATACAGGATTGTCATTATAAATCAGCTTTTCTTTTTTTTTTTTTTTTCCAGAACCGTGCAATGAATTCTATTAAAAGTAGTTGTTCCATGAGAGCAAACTAATGAAGACTGGTTTCTACTTGACTGGTATCTACTGTCCTGCATCCTATCAGAGTAACTACAGCTTGTCACTGTCCTCTATAAGATTGTGCCAAAAAAAACACCAATTCCTCTCACATTTTCACATCCTCCCATAATTTGCTCCCCTTCTTCCCTGCCCCTCAGCTAGTGCCTTCCACATCCCGTAGCTACACCAGCCCACAGCATGGTATGCTCCCTTCCATGCTTTCTCCTAACTAGCCTTAGGACAAGACACAACCTGCTGTGGCTGCCTCAACACTGATCGACTAGCCAGGACACACACGCCAATTTTCTAGTTCACAAGCAAAACAGAATACAGCTGCTGAACTCATCTTGCACCTTCTCCCACTCAGAAGAAAAGATATGTCCCTATTTTGGTTTCATCTTTTCAACCCAGAAGCTGATCTTTGTGGAACCTTCAAGAGCTCTCAAAAAAACTTTGAGATGCCGTATTTGGCTGAAATCTACTAAAGCTGTTAAAATGGAATTGATAAGAGTGATTACACAAGCTTTCTTTCCTTCGGAATGTAGGCTAAAAACCCATTAAGTGTCTTACTTATGTCATTCCTTCATTCCTATTCTTCATTTAAAAATAACAGTTCTATTCTACTGCATTAGCTTATGTAACCCACCCCGTAGCCGAAGCGGTTGAAACTTTTGGTATCTATTAAATATTTGAGCCTCTCTATATATTTGTCCATTTTAAGGTGCTTAGAATTATGAAGAACAATGGCGAGAAGATCAGTGAAACCAAATAAGCTTCACTAACAGCTGTCCCCCAAAGTTTCTGGACTGCTATGACTGCAAGCAAGAACTGTTTTTTTCTCTAGCAAGCTGTCAGCTGTTCTCATGGTTACAGATCTCAGAATTTGGAATGACAGGTCACAGTTATGGGAATGAGTAGATTTATTTGGCATGTTTCTATCTAGTAAATAGCATTCTCCTCTAAAGAAGACAAGAGGCTGCTGTACATTATCATGGTGTTTATTCTCTGTGAAAACCACTTCTTAAAGTCTCTGTCCCAACAAAGAAGGTGCTAACCAGACTTAAGTATCTCTTAAAATTACTCATTCACAGAATGAAGACAAAAATATATAACTCTTGCACTCTCTCCATTACTATAAAAGGACCACTCGTGCTTCCACTGCAAGATTCCACTGTGTACATACACTTCCCAGATGGCATGAAGCAAGGGTAGAAAAGCAGGCTTCCTGTTTAAATGCAAGGGAAGGCAGGAGTGTTAACTGTTGTCACAGGGTAAAATCTATTCTGTCAATCGGCTATTTAAAAAATAACCAATAATTAAGTTAACTACTGAGATCCGTGAAGCTCCAGCTATGGCATTATGCAAATTATATTAGCAGAGTTATGCTCAACTGGGTTTCACAGAACCACAAGTTCAGGTAAAGGGTCAGCAGCAGAAGAGGCTTCTCTCTCTCTCACACTTCCAACTTGTCATTGCTGGAGGGGTCTTCCTCCAGGAAAGCCAGGGCAGTCCAATTTCCAAAGTCTCTGTTAATCACTGCAAAATAAAATGCGGAACTTCTGCCGAGGAACTGGAACACCACCGACTGAGCTTCTCTCAAAGGTGGGCCTGCTTAGATGCCAACAGCGTTTTGTCCCTGCTGAGCCAGGCTGGGGCCATCCTGTAATCATCAGCCATCAGTTCCCTGGTATTGAGTCCCCACAACAGGGGCCCCAACGCTCCAGAGACAAGCCCATGTACTGCGCTCAGTAAGAAACGAAAATTTAACGCAGTCAAGATGTGCCAATTCATCCAACCCAGAGTGCTCTGTGAAACACTTAACTGAATCACTCATCCTCTTGGAGAGCTCACTGTTTGCCTAGTGAGATGCCAGGCAGAACCATCCTCCGAGGAGCACAGTCGGGTACAGTGCTCCCAGACTTACCATCCCAATTTAAGGTCTGGTAACTCCAGGGTGGCAAGCTCTGTCCACAGAGAAAGGGCTCCAGAGTTTCCTGTCTCTCATGAGGGCCTGCACAGGTAGCTTTGAGTGCCCTTGATATCTCGATTTCCAGGTCAACAGTACAGAAACCTCCAGCCAAGAGGCCTGGGAGGGCCTTCCTCAGCTTAGGTCTCAAGTTCCTGAGTCTGCAGATGGAAGCCTTAAAGCCCCGATAATATGAACATTATCAGAACTTCTGCTCCCACAGTTGAAGACCTGGGCAAGTTTCCAAGGTCCCTGCTAGGCCCTAGGGAGTCTGGTAGGCTTGACAGTCCAGCAGTCCTCTGAGCGCTGGTCTGAGCTTAGTCATAAGGTGCCAGGCTCCAAATTAATTTCTAACATTTCCAAAGAAAAGTCTAAGGAAATTCTAGTACAAGGAAAAATTTTAAATGTTACAATTTCCCATTAATTAGGAAATGGCAAGTCTGGCCCACCTCTGATTTCAGTTCTCTTCAGAAAAGTCTCTATCCTTTGTGTTCCAGTCTGAGAATAAGCCTTCATCTATTAAAATACATACACTAAAAAGAATAAATATTAACAAAATGCGCCTATTTGCCTCTAAATAGACCCTTCAAAATATAAAACCATTCATGAGGTTAGACTAAAATTTCCAGTTATTTTCACATGTACGTGCCTGCCTTGAACCCAAGGCCTTCCATTCTAAAACATGCTTATTCATCATGGCTCAAAATTAATTAGTAGAAAGGACACATCTTGTCGGGTCCAAAGCACAGGCTTCTACTGTGGCTTGCTACTTTCTTCACTAAAGAGACAGCGCCTGGCAAGCCTGGACAGCTAAGTACAGGGATTGCTGGTACCCTGGCCACCTCAAGGTATTAGTGAACACTCAGTGACTGCTGAGATGGTGTTCCTGACAAAGGGGAAAATGGCAGATTCCCGGGATTCAAGCTCTCAGTGGGTAATGCAGCAAGGAAGGGAGGGATGAACCACGTGAGCTTGAAAGATTAGAACTCATAGAATCATAAAATGGTTTGGGTTGGAAGGGACCTCAAAGATCATCTAGTTCTGACCCCGCTGCTATGGCAGGGACACCTCCCACTAGACCAGGCTGCTCAAGGCCCCCTCCAACCTGGCCTGGAACACCTCCAGGGATGGAGCATCCACAACCCCCCTGAGCAACCTGTTCTAGGGTCTCACCACCCTCAGAGTGAAGAACTTCCTTCTAACTTCCAATCTAAATCTGCCCTTTTCCAGTTTGAACCCATTACACCTCATCCTATCACTACAGGCCTTTGTGAAAAGTCCCTCACCAGCTTTCTTGTAGGCCCCCTTCAGACATTGGAAGGCTACAATAAGGTCTCCCCAGGCCTTCTCTTCTCCAGGCTGAACAAGCCAAATTCTCCCAGCCTGACTGGGCCCATCTAATTTATTAGGCAGCGTCAGGAAGCTGGTGATAACTTGGTTCTGCTGGTTGAAAGTCCTAGGTACCAGTTTGAATTGAATTATCTTAATACTATTAAAGTTCTCAATTTCCCACGCACCTATGTGAATAGGACATTCTCTCAGAGTTTAAAACATTTACACTACAGCTATTTTTAATTTGTCTACATATTGTTAAAAGACCTTATTTACTTCAAAAATTTTCTTTTCTTGTTATTAAGAGATTATTAAAACCTCCTCCTATTTTGCAGTGCCTAGAGACTTCATATAATTTTAAAAGAAAGTAACACCACTCACATCGCCGTGTGCTGTATGTTTTAGATACGTGCATGTCAGACTACAGGGAAGGATACACTTCTAATGAATGATCTAGGACTCGATGTTGTACACGATAATTTAGGACCCAATATTGCATACAATACCAATGACTTCAGTGATGCAGAAGCAAAACCTTAAATGTAGCACGGCTTCTCAGCTGAAGAATCAGTTTTGCTTCAGTCTACGTGCGCAGACAACTTAACCAGATGACACGATGCCATCTCGGAGTCCTTGGTATTGCTGAAGTGTTACCACTAAATTCTTGTTCCCCGCGAACCATGCATACAGCCCACTGCAGTAGGAGGGATATTGAGTTAAATGATCCTATAGCCCTTTTCCATTTTTCCATTTTCTATTCTTCCGTCACTTCCCCACTAGCATAACATGTATTTTAGACAAGAAAGCAAAACAACAGTAATGGTTTCCCCTACGTGCCAGATTCTGTCTTAGGATCAAAAGTACAAATTAAATAGTATTATCGGTTTTTTGATATGTAATACGAAAAAGTACAAAACCAGGCCACAAGTTGATGCAAACAAAACCAATATTGCGCACAGCATTTTAGCTCCTGTGCTATGTGTCCTCTAAGGCAGCAAACCCACAATTATCATGAGAAAAGTCCAGCTGGAGGTAGCACCTACAAGTTGCATTGCTTCTTGCTTATACATTATTTCAAAACACATGTTCTGCTTGAAAACCACTCAGTGCCAGGGAGCTGGTAGCAGAACAACCATTTAAAGTTGTGGTCTCAGTAAAGGTAGGAGGGGGAATTCGCTAGAGCGATGTACTTCAGTTACAAAACCCCAAGAAGCATTCTATAAGGAGTGTGGCAAACATATACTCAAGATCACGAAAAAGCAACTAACTATATGCCTTTAAAAGCGCACTTCACAGATGAAAGCTGCCAAATTACAGAGGGGATTTACTGAGAAGAATGTGTTACTGCCAGAACGGACAAAAGCATGCATTCTCCCCATTCCAAGCTCCTCCTCATCTCCTGTCATGCTCACAGCAAGAAGCAGCTCAAAAAATGTGACAACCACAGACTCCAGGATTGGAAGAGATGAAAAAATACCTGCTGGTAAATGCCTGGAAAAATTTTATTTTGAAGATCTGACAAAGGAGACTGGAAAAACAAAACAACAACAACAAAATCAAACCAGTTATGATCAAAACCACGTCCCCCTCACGTTCCTGGGCCACCAAGCGGCGCTTCGGAGCAGGGGGGAACGGCGCAGCCCCGGCCGGGTGCTGGAAGAGCCAAGGTGCAGCAGCGCTTTTCAAGCGGCCACCTGCACACCCGCACCTCGCTGCTGCTCGCCCCGGACGGGACTTCCCCGGAGTTTGAGTGGAGTTGGGTGGCGGAAACCTCGCTCCAAACGGGAGCGCCTGGGGATGCCCGGGGAGGGGGGACGCGCGTCCCGGGCGAACCCGATCCCCCCGCAACGCGCCGCCCCCCTAACCTGGCTGGTGTCCTCGCTGTGCTCCAGGTGCACGATGCCCTGGCTCCTGCCCTCCGTGTCGCTCAGCACGTCGTCCTCCGAGTCCTCCAGGAGGGACGAGGAGCCGGTGGAGGAGAGCGAGGAGGTGGAGAGCCTGCGGGACTGCAGGTGCAGCGAGCTGCCCGTCCTCAGCCAGCCGCCCTCCGGCTGCGGCGGCCGCGCCGGCGGGCTGCCCTGCGCCTCCTCGCTCTCCTCGGCAGTGACGGTGAGCCGGGGGATGACGGGCGGCAGCACCCCGTTGGGGGGCCGGCATCCCCGCTTCGCCGGGTCGGGCAGCTGCCGGGCGGCGGCGGCGGCGACGGCGGCGCAGCGAGCCTCGAAGAGGGAGCGGAGCTCCCCGACGCTCAGCCGCTTGGCCCGGCTGAGCTCCGGGCTGCTGTGCAGTCCCGCACGGGGCTCCGTGGCGGGCTCGGCGCCGGGCGCCTGCCGGGCAGCGGCCCAGGGCCGGCGGCCGGGGCCGTGCATGGGGGAGCGCCGAGCCGCCGCCGCCGCCGAAACTTCTTTGTGGCTCAGCCTCCGGCCGCTGCTCGGAGCCCGGCGGCGAGGCTCATGTCCAGCCCGCCCTCCCTGGGCAGCTCTGACTCACCCGCGGCGGCAGCCGGAGGCGGCTACAGCGCCCGCTGCCCCAGGGCCACGGGCCGCGCCGAACCCGCCCGCCGCCGCCGCCCCGCTCCGCCCCGGCGCTGAGGGGAGGAGCGAGCCGCGGGGAGCCCCTGCCCGCCCCTTCCCCGCCGTCTCCTCCTGCGCCCTTTTGCTTTCGCTTTCCCCGAGGTGGACCCCCGGGGGAGCGGCGGGGCCTCGGCCTATGCGGGCGGGGCGGTGCCCGCCGCCCCTCAGCGGGTACCGGCTACCCGGGCACGGCCGCAAGGACGGCGCCGCCCGAGCGACCCCCTTCCCAGGCTCTGGAGGGGGCGGCTCTTGGTTCCCTCCCGGGGTGTCGGCCCCCTCAGGCCTCTCCGTGTCGGCCCGGAGTCCCCCCACCGCCTCCGCTCCCCGCTCCCCGCCGTGGGCCGCGCTCGGCTCCGCCGGCGGCACCGGTCGGGTCTCCCGGGGAGCAGCCTGCGGGGTCTGACCCCGGCGGCAGGGCTGAGCCAGGCCCTCAGGCAGCGCTTCACCCCCTGAGCCGTGCTTAACCGGCCGGGCATTCAGCCCCTGGGTGGCTGAGACAGCCCGGCCCCGTTACCGGGTGGATTTCAGCAAATAACCCCCGCCCCCCGCCTCGGCGCCTCTTGCCTCCTCAGCTCCCACCCTTTCCCCAGGATCTAACCCGTGCCGGGCTGCGGCGTGTGGCCTAATGGTAGCTATGAAGACCTTTGGGACGGGCAAGGCATCCTACCGTACGTACATCAGCTGAGGTGATTAGTAAAATTAATTATTTTGGAACCAAAAGCTAAAGTCTTCAACTTAAGTTTTTGCTCATTTATCTCATTGTTTCCCTGGACTCTCCCATCTGTCTCTGCCATCTGTTGTCTCTTGCCTGGTTCTTGGGCTGCGAGCTCCCTGTAGAAGAGGCTGAGCTCAGCCCACAGGTCACCCAGCACAGCCCAGGCCGTGCTGGGGACTCCTCAGCTCAGTGATACTACAAACAATTCCTTACCCTGTCTGTTTTTACTAGCAGGTCGTCTTTGAAACAGTCTGTCTCGACCAGCAGCCCGCGAGGTGCCTTTTCCTGAGGCAACCACCGTACCCCTCACAAAGCCCGCAGCTTGCCCAGGAGTAGGCAGGAAGGCAGCCGGAGAACTTCACAAATGAAAACTCGGTCACCTTCAGATGTTTTTCTGGAATTAGGTGGTGCCTAGCCAGGAATTTGGCCGGTCTGAATTTCCAGCTTAAATGGTCAAGTCTTAGAGTGGATTTAGCTCTTTGTGGAGAAGCTGCTGCAGGAGTTCTCCGAAGGAGCTGCTGAGGTGCATGCGGTGGCTGAGGTGAGGGTGATGGCTACCCCCAAATCCTGTAAAAACACATAAAGTGCGGAAGAAAATGATTAGCGGTGCAGCTCTTTACCGACCAACAGAAAGAAAACCAAAGTGCCTGCAGGAGGGTGTGCCTACATGGTAGACCAGGATGGGTTGGGGTTCTTTCTGAAAGAAGATACAGAGCCACTGCTTTTATTATTGCTTTGTAATTAGCTTCAAATCTTAGAGTGCAGAAAGGCAGCTTTGAACCATGAAGACTGATTAGGCCTAACGCATACCTAGAGCCATAACAGTTTAATCCAATGCATGATTTTATAATTGATGCCTGTATAAGAAGACCCACAGTGATAAGTTTATAGATAGAGCAGAAAATGCAGAGGCCAGTTTTAAGTGGCTTTCCACAGACACGCGGAGGTTGGACCCAGTTAAACTACTGCCTGCAGCTGTGGCAGCTGCCATCGACAGACAAGCGAGATAGGAAAAGATTTTATTCCTGGTGAGAGGTTAAGCAAAAGCTTTCGCAGGCTGAGCAGGAACCCTCCCGGGAGCCCAGCTGCACGCGGAAGGGCTGTTTGGTTTCCAGCCCCTTTTGGCCGTTGCTCTCTCTGCTGATTCTGCAATTACAGGATTATGTGTGGGCCATGATTAGATTTTAAAGGTTTCCTTATTTAGGTAACCCTAGCAACGGTTCTGAGACCACCAACTCATGCCATGTAGGGCTAAGAGTACTTAATAGTTCTGTTATAAAACATAATTTTAAAGGTTTTGCTTTCAACCAGCAAAGATAGAGGCAAAATATATGCAATAAATTTAATTTTAATGAATTCATACATGTACAAAAATAGAAAAAATGTCCTTTTAGTAATATTGATAAGTGGTGATTGGCTGGATAAGATTAGATCAGTTTAATTGGCTGCTATTATATCAGCCTTGGAGAGCTACTGATCTCTGAAGTCTGTATAAGATTTAACTCGAATTCTTTCAATGCTACCAGAAGAATAAAGAGGTTCTTCAGTCAGTCGGGTATCAACCATGTTTGCTCATAAGCATACAACTGTTTTAACAAAAGGAGTGGTGCTGGTGTCCCGGGGGAAGCGGTAATGACTTGTACTCCCCACTTGTGAAAACCCGGCATTCCTGACACCAAAGAGCTGCCAGATTCCGTTCCCGACGCCTGGCAGGAGCTGCATCTGGTAAGACAGCTTCCTGTGTCCGTGCTTTGCAGATGAGCAAACTGCTGTATGGACATGTAGGGAATTAGAGGCAGAAACGGGTGCTCCAGGTTTGCTCTCTGCTCCTACAACCACCAGATCGCATTCCCGCTCTGGGGTAAGGAGTTCTGTTTATTGCACTCATTCTGATTCATATTGGCCTTGCTTCTCGCTGCCGGGGTTTCCTATTTCACACACTCCAGCTACAAAAAGAACTTTCTGCCTTTATTTATATTGGCAAAAAAAAAAGGAGACTATTTCATTCCCATGAAATCACTTTCTAAACACTGTTATCATTAGCGTATTGCTTATTTTTCCTTCCTTTTAGTTTGCATTCCCATAGGGCACCTAAGCCTTGACAATAGAGGCAAAGATGCGATGGACGCTTCCAAGAGATTTGAAAGATTTCACGTGGACAGCAGCTTAAATATGATCTAGAGGGGAGCCTGGGGTTTAAGTTGGCCTGCTTACCGCATACAAAATACTTCATTGCCCACATGAGACTTCTCAGAGAGCTTCAAGCGTGGCAGCTGAGAAACACCACATCCTTCAATTCCAACCAAAGAAGACCTGAAAAGTAATGGAGTAGTGAGTCACGACTCTTGGAGGCGACACAAGCAAAATATCGTTTATTAAGTAGTTATAATACCTCTTTCAGGATATAATTGGGGGAGGAAAAAAGATAGTTAGGAGGGCCCTTTTCCAAAACGTCAAGAAATGTACCTGGGCTTGAAAGGAGATCGGGCCGAAGGGCAGATCCCACCTCGCCCACAGACCTTTCCTAAGGCTGAGGTTCCCTCCAGTGGCTGAAATGAAGAGCGCAGCTCCGCCTGGAAAGTGCAAAAGAAAAGCTATTGCATGCAAGAGGAGAATGAGACCCCCAACCCCAGGTTACGTGATGTGAAAGCAATCGCTGCAAGAAATGTGAGCTCTTTATTTTTCCGATATTTTTTTTGTTTTTTTTTTAATTGGTAGGCTATTTGCCAAATTCCTCTGTGCAAGACTTGGAGTCCTTTTGATATAAATTCTGAACATCTGCTCAGTGAATGCCATGTGAATAAAATTATATAGGAGTCTGCTTTTACCTATGAAGCAGCAGAGGTGTAACTCGGGCAGCAGTTTTAAAACTCGTACTGTGGCTGGATTATTAACGTGTGCAGTGACAAAACCAATGCTTCAGTTGTTCCTTGCCCTGGCTGTCTGGCCCAGAATCTGTGGATCACTGCGTGCAGAAATCACTTTTTCTGTTCCCCAGCCCTGCTGTCAGCTGAGCTGCCAGTACCCCAGAGTATGACTCCTGAGTAACCCAGAGGCTGTGGGAAGTTGATGCCCTGAAAGGGGAATCGAAAGCTGTTGGGGAAGCACAGAAAAGAGGCTGTTGGGGTTAAGCAGTGAAATGAAGTTGGATGCAGATCCCAATGATACGACAGTTGACTTAGCAGAGGGTATGGGGGTTTGAGCAGATCCTCAGCTAGGAGGGAGATGCGGTATATTGGTGGAGGTGAGCATGGTTGTATAGATCTCAGTGTACGGATCAGATGAACCTCCGGGAAAAAAGACAATAAACTATGAAGGTCCCCTCGTGGCTGGAATTAAAATGACGTTTCCAGCTCCTATGCCTGAGCAAAAGTACCTCGAGCTGTTCAGCTACCTCACATCCTGAGGTTCAAGAGGGGAACTACTGGGGGAGACAACATACCGCAAGCACAGCCAGATGCCACTGCCCCCTTGGAAAAGGCATTGCAGGTGTTTGAGCTCACAAGGTGACAGGCATGACAGTGAGGAAAGACACAAGGTTAAGGCCAGGGGGAGAGAGGAGCGTACACGGCACCCCTGCTACCAAAATGACTCACAGAGGTCTGCTGGAGTACAGAGCATAGGGTTACAGTATAGGGAAGGGTAGGGAAGTACTGTGGGAAGTAAGAGCTACGCAGGAGGTGAAGAGAGGGAAGGTCACACTGGAAGGGAAACCGCCTGGGAGAAAAACCCCTTTTCTCCTGCATCTGCCCCATCTCATGCTGCAAACAGTCGCTGTCCTTCCTTATGAAAGGGGAAGAGCCTTTTATTCCCGCTTTCCTCTCAACCTTGCACTACTTTTCTCCCTCACACTCTTGCTGCTCGGCCTTGGGGCCAGCATATGCAGGGAATAGAATAAAATAGGGGAGAAGAAGGTGCCCTGAGTAGGCTGTTCCATGCTGGGCAGCGTGTGCTGAAAGGAGCAGCCAGCTAGTTGCATCACTGGCTGCAGGTTGTTAGTTGGACGTGTGAATCGTGTGCTCCCTCCTCAAAGTGCCTGAAGCTTCATAGAAGAGCATCTGAGATACTCTCACATTTTCTGCTTGTGTTTTGCCTGTTCTGTGATGCCATATGAGTGTGTTTTTAGGAAAAGGTAAGCAGCAGTGATTACTAAGCAATGAACAAACAGCTTTGTTTTAGTGTAAGGATCCAGTTTACACTTGTGTAAAATTACTCAGAATGGATTTTAGAGGCTTTTTAGGGACATATTGGCATGACCTAATTGCAAACTAGCGCCTGCCTCTCTATAACAACACTCATCTTTACCTGCATATTCTGAGCACATCTGTTGGCACACACGTTTGCCCAGCTTTGTCGACTAGGTCACAGGATGATGAAGGACTTGACAGGGATTTTTTTATTCTCTAGAATCAGCTGAAACATAGAATAAAAATAGAAATACAAGACAGAATAAAAATTAATTTGCAAAAATAGTCAAGAAACATCTTCTCTGGTGTTTTTGTTGTTGGTTCATGGTTTATGGTCATGGTGGTATTGGGTTGACAGTTGACCTTGATGACCTTAGAGGTCTTTTCCAACCTTAATGGTTCTATGATTCTATTCTGTGATTCATTTAATTAAATATTTGTATGCTTTTTATTTATTTCCCTGTGAGAAGTACTTATGCACACTTTCTTTACTTAAAATCATAGAATCATTTAGGTTGGAAAAGATCTCTAGAATCATCCAGTCCACACTTCATCCCAAAACCTCCCTAACAACTAGACCATGTTCCTTGAAGTCATAAGAACAAATTTAGCACTAGTATAAGTAGATTCATAGAATCATTATGGTTGGAAAGGACCACCAGGATCATCAAGTCCAACCTGCGTCCCAACATCTCCCTAACCATTAGACCCTCGCTTCAAGTGCTACATCCACCCATTTTTTGAATACCTCCAGGGATGGTGACTCCACCACCTCCCTGGGCAGTCCATTCCAGTGCCTAACTGCTCTCTCAGTAAAGAATTTCTTCCTAATATCTAATCTAAACTTCCCCTGACAGAACTTGAGGCCATTTCCTCTTGTCCTATCATTAGTAATTTGGGAGAAGAGACCAATACCAGCCTTGCTGCAACCTCCTTTTAGGTAGTTGTAGAGGGCAATAAGATCTCCTCTCAGTCTCCTCTTCTCTAGACTATAAACAACCCCAGTTCCCTCAGCTGCTCTTCATAAGGAATGTTTTCCAGACCTCTCACCAGCCTTGTTGCCCTTCTCTGGACCCGCTCCAGCACCTCAATGTCCCTCTTGTACTGTGGGGACCAAAACTGGACACAGGACTCAAGGTGCGGTCTCACGAGTGCCAAGTCCAGGGGCACAATCACCTCCCTACTCCTGCTGGTCACACCGTTTCTGATCCAGGCCAGGATGCCATTGGCCTTCTTGGCCACCTGGGCACACGCTGGCTCATGTTCAGCCGGCTGTCAACCAATACCCCAGGTCCTTTTCCACCAGGCAGCTCTCCAGCCACTCCTCCCCAAGCCTGGAGTGTTGCTGGGGTTGTTGTGACCAAAGTGCATGACCCGGCACTTGGCTTTGTTAAACCTCATTCGATTGACCTATAATAATAGGTTCATTTTCCATTCAGTACTCAAGAAAAAAAATAGCAAAGTGCAAGCTCTGCTGTGTGATCTTCAGTTCTAAAAATTGTGAACAGTCAACAAAACTGGAATGGCAAATCTATTCTGAACTGACTTTCTAATAGTCATAAGCCTGTGAATGCAACTTTATCAGAAGCATACACTTCAGAGACCCTGCATTATTTTAGTGCCATACATTCTTATTACTAGCTATTCTTTTTGATTGGGGCAGATTGGGCTAGTCACTATCCAATAGACAAATGTTCACATTCAAGAAAGGTATTCTAAGAGCCCAGACAGAACTCAGGTTCTCTGCTTCCGACTTGAAAACACAGCAAAGTCAATAAAACTTAGATTCCCACAAAGAAAATACAATCAATTTCAGTCATTATTTAAAGTCTAGAAACCTTCCTCGCTTAGGAGGAGTCAGTAAAGGAGATTTCATGTCTAAAAAATGGGCTAGATTGCCTTAACTAGTGCCATGCTGGAGAAATCTGAACATGGAATAAAATTGTCCTTTCTTTTTATAAATGGGTAAATGCAAAAATAGAGACTAAACTTTTGCAGGAAGATAATGATAGAAGAGTAATTGCATGTCAGATGAAGTTACGAATGACCTCTGAAGTGACTGCCAGCACTAAGTGAAGAAGAGGTAGGGCTTTTGGGAGGAATTATCACCCATCTGCCTACCCACCGGTGACCTCTCTTCAGCATGTCGAGAAGAAAGGACTGACTTTACTCACTGTGGCACTGAATCTGCCTGGCCTGCTGCTTTCAACAGGAGCAAACCTGACTGCTTCAAATGGCACAGGCTGCCTTGCCATCCAGGCATGGGGCAGGGCAGAGAGCAAAACTTTCTCAAACTGGTCACAGCAGAATTGACATCTGTTAGTCCTTTATTGCCTCGTTGTGGCTGTCGTTAAAGGCTTAAAAAGCCTTGCTACATTCATAGTGGGTGCAGCGGTAGCCAAAAGCAGGTTTGTGCCAGTGGCTGCCTTGCTGCTCCCCATCTTTGCAGGTGGACAGTCCTGCCAGAGGGCTCCCTGGCCAGGTGCTTTCCTCCATCCTGGCAGTCCTGGGAGTGTGGTGCCCCTGCAATGAGGCAGCACCGCCAGCCATGCCAGAGGAGATGAGGGAGAGAGGAACCAGTGCCTGGCTCACCCCCTTCTCCCCAACTTCATTACTGGTGGCCCAGATAATTTCTTGATGTCTCTCCCTTCAAAAACTGGAGCCAACAGAAAATACACGGGTAAAGGGGCCTCTACTTGGATTGGAGCAGGGAATCCTGACTGGATGGAGAGCCCCAAACTTCAGTGCAAGAGCAGGTGGTGCCTTAGGATGGGAGCTCTCCCACTCCCATGACTGCTGCTTGTCTCAGTCAGCTGCTCCATGCAACTACTTAACTTGTCAGCACTTTGGACTAGCCTTGGCTGCAAATGAGACCAAAATCTCCTTCCCTTCTGCAGTTTTAAATTAATTATTTTTGAACATCAGGTCAAAGAGGCTTGGCTTTCCCTTGATAGGATAACCTAATCCCCTCTCCTGTCTGTTGAGGACCACCTGTTTTGCTGTTAGATGTACTGATGCAGAAATGACACCCAGTTGATCTCAACAGCCTTCATGGCTGCTAACCTCATGCTCAGAGCACCAAGCTCTCTGAAGGCCACTGTGGTTGCTCAGGTTTTCTCTTCATACACATAATTTTTTTCCAGATTCAGCAAACCTTCCATGCCCAAATAGAAATAGATCCCTTCCTAGATGTATCCTGCAGTAGCTTTTAAGCACTTGTGTCACTCTGCATTATGATTTCTGGGGCTTTTAAAAGCTAGGGAAGGGCTGGAAAATGCTGCAAGTGGGAAATCCCAGAGGAACACCAACTTGCAACAGATACTTCTTGCTAATTCTGCAGATGGCTTGTTCTTTCTTCTGAACAGGACATTAAAATAAGCTCTTGCTTATGTGAGGCTATTAAAAGATGCAGTAGTCCTTTCAAGAAGAGCATTGGTGAAGTCTTCTGTGTCCTTTCCAAATTCCTATTCAATTATATCTGTAAGGCACTGTGCAAAGCTCTATAATTAGATGCTTGATTCCTGCTAATATTTTCTGCCTAACTAAATTCCCTCTGTTGCTTCATCTATGTGTAGCAGTCATGTTCAGTTCCTACCTTGGACTATTTGAGAGTGTACATCCTCTTTCACTGCTTCTCTGTTTTATTCCAGATGTGATCTGGGGAAAAATGAAATTATTCCTGTACATGTAAAATCCATAAAGATGAAAGGTGTTATAGCTGTATGTTAATTATTCCTCACTAGTGATGTTACACATACTGTTTTCCTCAGATGATAGTGTGCCCCACTGAGCTGTAAACATGTTAAAGAGCTGTAGCCTTTTCATATAAATTTGGCACAGAACTCAAATGAATTTTACCAAAGAGGATGGATCAAGATCAGATTTTGTGAATATAAAATTCCTTCCTCACCTAGGGATGGGTTTAGAGAAGTATGCAATAAAGAGTTAAAAAATATGCATTGTTGATAGCTTATAGTGCACCATGGAGTCTTTGCATCAGACAGAGCACAATTCAAAGCCAGCCCATCACCGTATGCACAGCAAGGATACTGAGGTTTCTACTGAGCAGAGGACTGCTTAACACCAGCTTCACAATTATCCTGTAGGCTGTCCAGCCTGATTAACTACTGATGTCAACTAAAATAGTGACTGGTAATTCCTGCAGTTAAATATAGTGTAATATTGCCCTATAAAGCTGTTTTGGTTCTAAATACAAAGATTTCTGCACAACTGTGCAAAACAATCAGCTACCAGCAATAACACTTAACGGCTCTGTTCAATATAAACTATGCACTTAGGAGTGATCACGGTATAGTTACAGAAAAATGCATTAACAATAAAGCTTTAAAGAAAAAAGAAGTACTCGAAATCAGATAGTAAGTTGGAAATGCCGTTGTGAATCTCAGATAAATTCAATACAAACTGCAGTCAACTTAAATAGGGGTAGCAATAAAAAAGCACTGGTATTAGGTTGTTATAAATGTGTTAGTGAGCATTCTGCTATTGTGTTGCTTTTTCTAAATTCTACCAACAGACGCTATTAAAAGGAAATAACAGCTTAATTTGTAAAAAGGAATTTTCTGCAGTGGTAATCACAACAGACCAAATGATTGCCTGTTCTCAGTTTCAAATGGGAGGCAGCTAAGGAGCTTTCCACTTAATAAAGAGGTATTAATGCTGGAATTTTCTTTCTTCACAAGCCTAACTAAGCCCAAGGTTGAAGTGAAATGATGGACTAGTCTGTGAGCAGTGAGGTGAGTAAGGGTCCTGGATGGAAATGTGTGTGTGTATATGCATGTGTATGCCTGTGTAACCAGATGTAAATGGGTATATATTTTTAGCTACCTTAACATCTTTGTATCAAAGAGGAAATGGCAGTTTCTCAAACACGTGTGGCAGAAAAGGCAGAGCAGGAAGCAGCTGCTGGCCAGTTGGGAAGCCTTACCTATAGTACCCTGTATAAATCTAACATTTACCTTGCTGGCCATTTCATTAATGGTGACGGGAAAACACAATGAACACTGCAAGCGGGAGATGAGTGCGGTAAGTTCAAAACCATTTTATGTTTTGGATGTGGCACTGCATTAACATGAAGAAAATCAGAGGAGTTCATGCTCAATTATTTAGATTTGTCTCATCTGTCCAGACTAAAGAATTATGCAGGGCTGCAGAGCTGTTATCTCATGTCTTTTATGTCAACATGACAGGATTTTGTTGCACAGGAAAATCGTAGATATGTACATCTTCTGGGATATGATGACTACATAGCCTGCCTGCACTCTCCAGCAGCACCTGTCACCTTCTCAAAAGGCACGTCCCTGGCACTTCTTGTGCGCTCTAGTCTTATCAAGAAATAGGACACTATACATCATTAAATCAGTACCGATCAGCCACCTATTACTGGTGCATGAGAAAGGCCCATTCAAGAAGCCTTCCCTGTAAGGACTAACCACTGATAATGAACACAGCACTAGTTGCTACATTATCTATTGAAACATAAGCTACAGTACCAAAAAAATGATCTCCAAAGCTACTAAAACTTAAGTACGAGCCCTAGAATAACATATCAAAAGCTGTTCGTAATTAGATATTTGGATTAATAATTGTGCACTTATTTAAGGGTCCTCAACACTGGCAGCTCCCAAATGAAGCATCCAGAGACACATTCACTGACCACGTTTCAGGCAGAGACATGGTAAACTAGCAGACAACTTGGTTGTGAAAAATTTAGCATACACCTTAGGGCATTTTACTCTCCGCTTAATGTAACAGGAAAACATAATTTTCCTGTAATATAACATGTATTTGAGGGAGTAATTTTTGCTTGAAACAAACACTTTGCTCCAGGCTTCCCATGATAAATTAAATCTTCTTTTTTGGGTTTGTTTGGTTTTTTGTTCCTTCACTGTTGGATATGGGGTAGGTGGGCAGGATAAACAAGAAATAGGGAAAAGTTAAAGAACAGCAGGTTTCTCAGGCTGTCTTGCAAACTCTAGACACAGCCTACTCTGGTCTATGCAAACATGAAGTCCCTTGAATTCTCACTTCAAGCAAGATGAGGCTTTTATGCAGCTTTTTTGCACCTTCCCCTGGACTCCCAAACCTTCAGCACCTCTTCAGTGTAGACATAAATGTTCTTTTGCCTTTTTTGAGTCTCTTGAGTTCACTTGATTTACAGTGCGATGGGGCACTGCTATCTGACTATAGGGATGGCATGCAATGTTTGCTGGTGCCCATTGTGCCCATATACAACCTCCCTAGGCTCTGAAGATGTCCAAAGGGCTCAGGGATGCCCAGAAGTTAGCCAGCAGGAAAGTAACTATATATAGAAAGTGTTTGAGTAGCCTACCATTTTTTTTGCAGCCTTAAAATACGGTCGCAATATTACATTGCTGGGAGTAATACCACTTGTATTGTCAACCTTGAGAATAAAGGATTTTTATCTGGATTTCGCAAAGAAATCGGTGTAAAGTAGTTTCTTTCTGCCTGTCAGACCTCATCTAGTAAAACTGGAATCCATTTAACCAATTTCAACCGTATTTGACAGAGAAGATATTACAGTGTATAAGCAAGAAGATTATGTATGATACACCCAAAGGAACAGAAACTTTGTATATACATGCATTTTTGTTGAGAGCAAGTTCTTCAAGAATACCTGCTTCTTTAATGTGCCACACATATGCTGCTTGCATGGCTGCGTAATGGATGTCACATTTTAAATGTGTATTTACAGACAGTTTAAAATATGCACTGGGATCCCAATTTGGAATGAGAATGATAGTATGCAATTAAAATCTGAAATGAAATATAGCAAGAACATTGTAGGTTGCAATTGCAATTATTACCAGTAAAAAAAATGACGTGCCTTAGTTATGGGCTGTCTATCATTTTGAGAGTGGAAGTTCTTCAGGGAAAGAACTGCTATTTGTTATGAGGTTGTACACTGTCAGTCACAGCGGTCACCTTGTTCCTCTCTACTAACATAATAAAGATGAGTTTAGTTAAGGGAAGATAAAAGTAGGTAGTATCACAGACAACCATGAATGACACTAGAGTATTTCCCTTAGTTTTAGAAGATGGCACCAACACTGCATCTCCAGCAATCCTTGTGTGGTAAAAGTTAGTGACCTTTGAATGGTGACAGTTATATGAAGTGGTTTGAATAATTACCTGTGCAAAGATCCTTTTATATAACTTTACAGACATCCTGCAATGAGATGCTCTTTTGTGGCATTTTCATTTTTATTCTAAGCCATGTTAATGATTCACTGAGTTGGAGAATCAGATGGGCAAAAACAACCCTCAAACAAATTTGCTGCTTCCAGTGCTACTGCCTGGAGGCTCTGCCTCACAAGCAGCTGAGCATCCTCTGCAGCCATGGTGGGTGAGTGCTACTCTGACAGAGCATGGAATTTGGGGTGCTCCACCTCTCGCAAGACTGTTACACTCCAACCATTCCCAGGCAGTTGATGGGGAAAGATCATCTGATACAGCTGCAAACAGCAATAAACAAGCTGCAAACAAAACTACTTAGGAAAATTCTCTTTTAGTATTGCAAGCGTTGTCACCTGTATCTATAAGTTTGCAAATAATTGCTTTTATTTAATTCCAAATATAGCATACTGTAATAGAAAAACAGGTGGAAGAGGGAGGAGATGGAAAACACAGAAAAGGAGACTGCATAACAAGCAAAAGGAGAGACCTTAAAGCAGTATAATACATGAGGGGTTTTTTTGTTACAGCTGTTATCTTTTTTCTCACAGATGTTCAAGGAGATATCTACAGAGTAAGAAATATCCTGCCCATATAGGAGAGGAATATGAGCTTAATTATATCTACGTGCTTTTGCAGGAAATCACTGAGCTGATGGACCCACTTCTATAAATCTTACCAAACTTTTCTTCATTATTAGCATCCTGCAGGAAAGTTAAGCCTACGTAGATCTAAACCTCCTTCATTCAAAATATAGATCCCAAATCGGTATTTCTTTTCTATTTTGCATATTCAGTGTGATAGGCAGAATAAAAAATACGTTTAGAGAATGGAAGCAGGCTCAACAATGCCCACACAGACCTGTACAGGATATGAAATGGAATTTAAGAGCATTTTATTCCATGTTCTTTTAGCCTGTTGGTGAAGCTTAAAACAGTGGTGATGACAACTGATAGAAAATATCAATATTCATCTTTTCAGGGAAAAGTAACCTCAGATCATTATGAAGCTGAGGCTGAAACTTAGTTTTGTGAGATTCAGAGGTGGCGTACTCAGGAGATTGAAGGAGTCTCAATCAACCTGAACTTTTCTCTGCAGTTTGTTCATGACTACTTATTATCAGACAATTCTCTAATCTTTGCTGCAAGTGGAAACAGTTCCACGGCTTTGAGGGTCCTTACATAAAGTGGTGTAGGACACCAAAACAACAAGTAACAGCAAAAAACCCCTAAGTAGCAATCAGATATCATAGCTTTCCTGAAAGTTGAAATACTCTGTTAAAAAACACCCTGAGTGACAACTGTACTTCAACATAACTTTCTAGTATTTTGATTGCCTCATGCTTGTGAGAAGCAATGAGGTGGGGTAGAAGGAGGGAAGGCAGATTTTTCCCCAAGGACCAAGCAGTTGCTCCAGAACATGAGAAGCACAGAGCTTATGACCTCGTAATGGAATGAACACCATGAGGTTCTTCCCTGTTGTTTTTTGCCCACAGTCAGTATTTTCACAAATTCACTTGATCTGATACATTCTGTCTTTAATTAAGATGTTGGCAGGTACAGTTTGCTTGAATTTATACCAGAGGATTTCTTCTAATCTCCTTCTTTTATGATATGCTCATCTGAATGAGCAGAAAAAAATCATTCACCAGTTCTTGTGAAGGAACTCACATACTCCCACCATTGTGTTGGAAACCCCTGTGAATCTGTGCAGAAGAGAAACGTCACTGAGACATGTCACCTCTAAAGTAATCAGTGTTCACTGTCTGCCATGTACTCTGACTCCCTGGCTTGCAGTGAGATGGAGTGAAGTCAACAAGCAGTACCATGGAAGTCTGTGTTGCAATAGCTGGAGCTGAGGAAGATCACTTTGGAAGAGCAGAATGGGTATATAAGTCATAGACCATACTCATTTGAAAGTCAGAAGTGGAAAAAACCCGTCAGTCTAGACTGTTCCTAACAGAGGTCTGCTCAACCAGGACCAAATTTGCCATTGATGCACATTAAGAAAGTACTTTATGAATAGCTCACAGAATAAGGTACCCCTCAGCATGAGTACATGTATTGCAAATTGGCCACAAGCAGAGAAAAGTGCTGCTTGAACAATATATAGTGAATATGCTATTCAGCTAGTATGTATGGTTGTTGTTAAAAAAAATCAACAAAAACTCCCCCTCTCTTCCCACTCTTCAGATTTCTCTGTTTGCCAGAAATGGTATATGTCCCCGCGATTGTTAGCGACCAACAGCCCAACCCATGCTGACAGTACATCTGGGGTACAGCATGTCCTAAAATGAAGAGCTCCCAGCATCCATGTACTCCCTTTCAATGCTTTCTGTACCTGCTCTTGATACGAAGGACTCAGAGGAGGTGCCCCTCTTCCTCACACACCTCTCTAGCCTTCATGCCCTGCTCCACCAGATCACAAAGTCATTCAGGATTTTTCTTTCACATTTTAACTGCTGCAGCGTCAACTGGCAGAAAAATTCTACCCTCCTCTCCTTTGCTCCAGCTCTATAGGCCATTTGTTAGCAGCCTGGTTTATCTTTGCAAGTAAAGTGGAAGGCCCTGTTGGTGCATTGAACTGGGGGTAGGTGGAAAGAGCCAGCAACGGTCTTACCGTGTCAACATTGTGCATGAAGCCAGTACACGGTCTCGCTGCCTCCAAACAGTCTCGGGACTGAAATATCTGCCTTTATCAGAAGCTGTAAATATTTTGCTTTAATTAAGTCCAACAAAGATACATTGGGATTCAGAAGGCTTGTGTTTTAGATGCTAAGGTAAGAGGATAAGGCATCACTCCATTCTGTGCATTAAAATGAGGATTCAGCATGAACTGCAGAATGAAGGACTGAAAGGAGGAGAAAAATGCAATTGAGTTAAGCCTGACAGCATAATGCAAAGAATCAATAGCTTTATTTGCTGTTGAATGATGATGGTACTGTTTTCATTTTATGTGACTTACAACCTGCTTTGACTTGGCTAAATTGCATTCCTTAGCAAGTAAACTGGGACACGCAACATACATTTCTTTAACACCTGTTAAAGAATGCTTATTTAAGACTATCATAAATTGGTCCTGACCAATTAAATTAATTATTAAGACATGACATTGTGGTTTGGTTTTTTTTTTTTTTTTTTTTTTTTGGTTTGTTTGTTTCTTTT